>JAPDHH010000142.1:0-26124 GCA_032158285.1 Phytophthora sansomeana
ACGTATTGCTGACGGCAATGAGGAGGGAGAAACCTCGTTCGCCGGCGAAGAATTCGGATTGCCGAAGGTTTGGGGCGAGCTCCGCCGCTAAGGCCAGCAGAAGAGGCCAAGGGCACGAAGCGTAATGCTTCGAGGCCTCCGCATCTTGAGAGGCGATGGAGACTGAGGGTGCTACCGCGACCTCGTCAATCCTTCTTCCGACGAGGAGGAAGAGGAGGAGGGTGCTGTCTACGAGCCCCAAGAGATTCCAACGATCTCGATCGGCTGCAGGAGGATTTCCAATCTGCCCGACGAGCAAGGGCATCCGCAAGCCGCCTCAGGCATCGGGTCCCGGTGCCACACCCGCAGGTGACGGGGGCACCCACTCGCAGTCGTACTGGCCACCAGAGGAGGGCTCTGGAGCCGCTCTACTAGGAGCAACTTGCTGCTCCTCGTGGACTCATTGGTGGTCACACGCCCAAAGGCGCTTATGAACGCGCCTTGGTATAGAAGGTCGCCTTGTTCACCGAGAACATCGAGGCGGCCTAGTGTGTGCTCCTTGCACAACACCGAATCCCTTTGAAGGATTTCACGACCCGGGCCGAAAGATGTCCCGAGGACCGTGGCGGCCTCTTTCCGGTCTGGGGTTACCCTTGGGTCCAACCCGAGGTGTACACCACTTGGCTTGCCAGTGAGGATCTCTTTTGGTAGTGGGTAGCCTCTCGCGGCTACTCACAAGAGCGCCTTCGAGGGCTCAAGGACGAACGCACGCTGTCCTCCATCTGGACCAGGGCGATCTCCGAATTGAGTTCGCTCATTTGGTCAGCAAACGCTTGCTGCCAAAGGAGTTCCAGAAGCGTGGTGCTTCAAGCGCTTAGGATGAGCGCGGGTACGGGCTGTTTGCGGCCACGCCCGTACTGCGTTCGGGGAAGAACCCCGAACTTTCCTTACGAACCGGCTGTCGCTTCTGTTCCTAGATCGCGACAGCCTTTGGGCAGTCTGCTCCGAGCCGTTCAATCGGCTCCCACGAGTTCTGGGAGTCCGGGTAGCCTCGCCACTTCACAAGGAGTTGGCGCTGGCCACGGAGGCGTCGCTCCCGGACGACTCGTTCCACGTGGAAGTGGGTCTCTCCGTTCCGATCCAAAAGCGGAGGTAGGTGCCCTCGTATGGGTATGAGTACGAGGAACCCCTGAGGAGCCCGTCGCCTCGATGCTCCCTCTCGCCCAAGTGCTCTCCGCCCATTCGTCCGCCGGAGAAGGAAGAGGTGGATCGCCCCGACCACGTGTCCTCGTTCTGGAAATCGCGTTGGCCCGGACTGGCGGTGCTGCTGCCGCCCCGTCTAGGATTCGGGGTCCTCGCGCGGCTTGAAGACCGCCTGGTCCAGCTGAGCCGGAACGTCTGCGTGCTAACGCATCGGCAAGCACATTGAGCTTGCCCGGCTTGTACTCGACGCGGATGCTGCATTCCGCGAAGAACGACAGCCACCTCGCCATCCGCTGCGATAAGTGGGGTGAGTTGGTCGCCGTTCGCAGGGATGCGTGGTCGGTTACGTATTGCTTCACAGCGCCTAGAGCCCTGAAGATGCACCCGGAACTTCACAAGGGCGTACTTCATGGCAAGAAGCTCCTTGTCGTGAACGGGGTAGTTCCGTTCGGCAGCCTTGAGCTGCCTGGACTGGAACGAGATGACTCGTTCGTGTCCGTCCGCGTCGTTCTGCAGCAATGCACAACCGATGGCGCGGGGTCGGAGGCATCGCAGCCGACGCGCTGATGTACTTCGTTCAGCTTCGTATTGCTCGTCCGGCAGTGCCAGGACTGGCGCCTGCTGGAGGCTAGCCTTGATGCTATCAAAGGCGTCCTGGTATTGGCGATCCCAGTGCCAGTCAGAGTCCTTCTTCAGGAGGACTGACAAGGGTCTAGCCAGACCCGCGTACCCCGCACTGTACTTGTGCAGGTAGTTGGCCAAGCCCAACCACTTCCGAAGATCCTTCTGGGATCTGGGCGTGGATCAAGCCGCGATGGCTTTGACCTTCTCTGGGTCGGCCCGAACACCGTCGTTGCTGACGAAGCAACCGAGAACCTTGATCTCTGGTGACGCGAAGACGCACTTGTCGATGTTGGCATAGAGCTTGTTGGCTCTCATGACCGCCAACACTCGACGGAGGTGCTCGATGTGCACCTCCATAGCCGTCTTGCCATCCTCGGCACGGCTATGGACGCATATATCGCCGAAGTACGTCTGTGCAAACGCACGGAGCGGCCTGAACAACTGTGTGACCAAGCGATTGAACGTTGCTGGAGAATTGGACAGGCCCTGTGACATGACGAATAGCCACCATCCCTTCGAGGTTCAGCAGTTCTGACACCCTGCCAAGCAGCGCTCCAAGTGGATGCCTGTTGCCTTGACTGGCATACCGGTCACGCCGTCGAAGATGTGATAACACTCTTCGACCGGCCGCGTCTGAGGAGCCCGGGCCCTGGGCTCCGAGTCGCTAAGAGCGCTTCAGTCTGAACAACGTTCAGACTCGACTTGCGGCGGCGGCGGTGTCCTCGACGGCGACCGTGACGTGGCACTTCGTTACCCACGTCATGTGATGTCTCACTAGGGACATCGGGAGCATTCACAACTCCGTGTGGAACTTTGTTACCCACACAGGAAGCGCCTTCCGCGCCTTCCTCTTCAGTTAAGGTCTGGGCGACCGCGTGCGGAACTGTGTTACCCACACAGGAAGCGCCTTCCGCGTCTTCCTCTTCAGTTAAGGTCTGGGCGACCGTGTGTGGAACTATGTTACCCACTTGGTCGACGCTCGTCAGCGTCGACACCTTCGAAGCCTCGGCCACCGGTCTTGGCTCCGGTGGCGACCGAGGGCTGTCTGCAATGGACTGCCGCACTCAGTCCGGCGCAGCTCCTGCTGCAGCCATTTTCATGGAGTCGTCCAAGACATCGACGACTCCCAAGTACTCCCTGGATGCTTCGGCATCCCGGCGCCCCTTTCGGGTGGCCCAGGTCCTGACAGAGGTGGGAACATGACTCACCAATGCTCTGTCGGACACTGCAGGCCGGCTAGCGCCAATCGCTTTGCCGCGCCAGTCTATCCAGGGCTCGTGCTTCTCGAGCCAGGGCATGCCCAGGATCAAGTCGTACGACTCCATCTCAAGAACAGTGAACTGTTCCGAGCTGTCGAAGTCCTCGAACTTCACAGCAAGATCCATGTGGATCTTAGGGATGGTTATCACCTTCCCGTCGACCAGTCTGACTGACACTGTCCCGTTGCCTTTGCTCTCTCTCAGAGCATCGGCCAACTTGCTGCCGTTGCGAGCAACTGTCTGGCGGCGTGCAAAGTTTTTTGACGCCCCACAGTCAATCAGGACACGGAACGGAAATCCGTATCCTCGTACACCTGCGTGTACTACAAGCAGCCCTCCGCTGCCCTTCGCCGATTCGAGAGTACACAGACTCTCAGGGGCTAAGTCGCCATGGTGCACGCCACCCGCGCACCGCTCATGGGGACTTAGATCTTTCCCAGTAGGGCGCCCCGCCCCTACTGGTTGCCTGCGTTCCCCTGGCCTCGGGGTCGCGGCTTTTGCCAGCGACCCTTGAGCGCTAGAGGTCTAGGAGGAAACCGCCTGGTTTGTCCTCCGGCGGGGCAGGCACGTTTCATGTGACCCATCCTGCCGCAGCCGTAGCAACGGATGTTCTGCTGCTCTGCGGATCCGAGTTCCATTGGAACTGGTCCTCTAGGACTCGCCCGGTTCGTACCCAGTGCGGAGTTCCCTGGCCATGCTGAGGCCGGCGTACGAGCCTGGCGATGGCTGTACTCTTCCTGGAGCGCGATCTGAATCGCCTCCTCAAGGGTGCCACGTTGCACCCGGAACAGCTGCGTGCGAGCGGGCCCCACCCGGAGGCCGTCCATGAACACCGTCACCATGATGTGTTCATGGAGTGGGTTTCCCACTAGAGATGCGGTAAGCTCACGCATCTCCTGGATGTACTCGTGCAGCTCGCGCTTCCCTTGTTTACATGAGAGAAAGCGTGAGCACTGGCGATACTCATAATTCGCCGGGAGGAACGCGGCTCGAAGCTGCTCACACAGCTGAGCCCAGGATGCAAAACATCCCGGTGTAGTCGCTTCGCGCGTGTACGACTAACACTAAGCACGACCGCTAAGGTTGGAGAGTGCGAACGCCACCCGGAGCCGTTCGCTCGAGATTAGAGCTGCGTCCATGGCGAGCTCTACCTCTCGAACCCAGACGTGAAGGTTCTCACCTTCCTTCCCCTCATACGGGTTCACGTTTAGCCGCAACGGCTTAGGTTGGGTCAGCTTGGACTCAACCGCGGGAGCCTGAAAGGTCCCCCGGACATGTTCAATGAGTCCTCGCTCGTACATGTCAAACGCGTTCACGCGTCCGACCTGCTCGGCCGGCGTTGGCGCCACCTAGCTCTGCAGAGCTTCCATACCGAAGATGCCTGCCATCTATCGAACTGCGAGTCGTTCAAATGAGGCAACTCATTCCGATGCATGTTGCCCAGAACGCTAGAGGTTCAGGTAGGCTATCCGCGTTGGCGTGGATTGAATACAAGTGCTTATAAGTGTGACGGGCCACACGGCACCTTGCGCTAGAGGAAGGTTGACTTCCGAGAGTATACAAAGTCTCTGTGAACGGCAGTTCACAGGTCCCTGGCCAAAGGGGACGGATTACCAATAAGAGGGTAGTTTTAAGACTGACTATATTTATAGGTGCTTCTAAATCCATCTACATACAAAATGCAAGTTATCTATAGAGTTTCCTAGACGTTATCCTATTGGTTGGTTTTGTGGGTATGTAGCCATAATGTGAGTGACGTGGCTGTGGTGTGTCCACAAAACAGGACCTCCGTTTAGTGACAAGGCACTCTTCGTGGGACCCCGTTAAACACCTCCAGCGTATAACCAACCCACGACTGGAATGTCTGATGCGGAATTCCGATAGTATATGGTGCTATCCTCGCGCTTGGTTGTAAAGCTGTAGAGCAGAGGTAATTTAGTTTAGTACACAAATGCTTTAAAATCACTGACTCCTCGTCGAACAACAAATTGCGAGTCTCGACGTTGATGTTTGCACGGCTTGTCTCCGTGATCACTCCAATTTTCACGGCAACTTTCGCAAATATCATGTCTGCCAGTTGCGCCGTCAATATTGAGGCTACGGATCTGTAATTTCGGTAAACCTACACAACCAGACATGGTGAACACGATGCGCATGACCAATGACGCCAGTTCGTCACCGTTCCGTCAGACCAGCACGGTGGCGCTATCTCCGTCAATATTGAGGCTACGGACCTGTAATTCCGTCAAACCTATACAACCAGACATGGTGAACACGATGCGCATGGCCAATGACGCCAGTTCGTCACCGTCCGTAAGACCAGCACGGTGGCGCTATATCCGTCAATATTGAGTTTACGGACCTGTAATTTCGGCAAACCGATACAACCAGACATGGTGAACACGATGCGCATGGCGAATGACGCCAGTTCGTCACCGTTCCGTCAGACCAGCACGGTGGCGCTATCTCCGTCAATATTGAGGCTACGGACCTGTAATTCCGTCAAACCTATACAACCAGACATGGTGAACACGATGCGCATGGCCAATGACGCCAGTTCGTCACCGTCCGTAAGACCAGCACGGTGGCGCTATATCCGTCAATATTGAGTTTACGGACCTGTAATTTCGGCAAACCGATACAACCAGACATGGTGAACACGATGCGCATGGCGAATGACGCCAGGTCGTCACCGTTCCGTCAGACAAGCACGGTGGCGCTATCTCCGTCAATATTGAGGCTACGGACCTGTAATTTCGGCAAACCGATACAACCAGCCATGCCGAACACGATGCGCATGGCCAATGACGCCAGGTCGTCACCGTTTCGTCAGACCAGCACGATGGTGCTATCTCCGTCAATATTAAGGCCTCGGACCTGTATTTCGGCAAACCGATACAACCAGACATGGTGAACAGAATGCGCATGGCCAATGACGCCAGTTCGTCACCGTTTCGTCAGACCAGCACGGTGGCGCTATCTCCGTCAATATTAAGGCTACGGACCTGTAATTTCGGCAAACCGATACAACCTGACATGGTGAACACGATGCGCATGGCCAATGACGCCAGTTCGTCACTGTTCCGTCAAACCAGCACGGTGGCGCTATCTCCGTCAATATTAAGGCTACGGACCTGTAATTTCGGCAAACCGATACAACGAGACATGCCGTTCACGATGCACATGGCCAATGACCCCAGTTCGTCACCGTTCCGTCAGACCAGCACGGTGGCGCTATATCCGTCAATATTAAGGCTACGGACCTGTAATTTCGGCAAACCGATACAACCAGACATGGTGAACACGATGCGCATGGCCAATGACGCCAGTTCGTGACCGTTCCGTCAAACCAGCACAGTTGCGCTAACTCCGTCAATATTAAGGCTACCGACCTGTAATTTCGGCAAACCTATACAACCAGACATGGTGAACACGATGCGCATGGCCAATGACGCCAGTTCGTCACCGTTCCGTCAGACCAGCACGATGGTGCTATCTCCGTCAATATTAAGGCTACGGACCTGTAATTTCGGCAAACCGATACAACCAGACATGGTGAACACGATGCGCATGACCAATGACGCCAGTTCGTCACCGTTCCGTCAAACCAGCACGGTGGCGCTATATCCGTCAATATTAAGGCTACGGACCTGTAATTTCGGCAAACCGATACAACCAGACATGGTGAACACGATGCGCATGACCAATGACGCCAGTTCGTCACCGTTCCGTCAGACCAGCACGGTGGCGCTATCTCCGTCAATATTAAGGCTACGGACCTGTAATTTCGGCAAACCGATACAACGAGACATGCCGTTCACGATGCACATGGCCAATGACCCCAGTTCGTCACCGTTCCGTCAGACCAGCACGGTGGCGCTATATCCGTCAATATTAAGGCTACGGACCTGTAATTTCGGCAAACCGATACAACCAGACATGGTGAACACGATGCGCATGGCGAATGACGCCAGTTCGTCACCGTTCCGTCAGACCAGCACGGTGGCGCTATCTCCGTCAATATTGAGGCTACGGACCTGTAATTCCGTCAAACCTATACAACCAGACATGGTGAACACGATGCGCATGGCCAATGACGCCAGTTCGTCACCGTCCGTAAGACCAGCACGGTGGCGCTATATCCGTCAATATTGAGTTTACGGACCTGTAATTTCGGCAAACCGATACAACCAGACATGGTGAACACGATGCGCATGGCGAATGACGCCAGGTCGTCACCGTTCCGTCAGACAAGCACGGTGGCGCTATCTCCGTCAATATTGAGGCTACGGACCTGTAATTTCGGCAAACCGATACAACCAGCCATGCCGAACACGATGCGCATGGCCAATGACGCCAGGTCGTCACCGTTTCGTCAGACCAGCACGATGGTGCTATCTCCGTCAATATTAAGGCCTCGGACCTGTATTTCGGCAAACCGATACAACCAGACATGGTGAACAGAATGCGCATGGCCAATGACGCCAGTTCGTCACCGTTTCGTCAGACCAGCACGGTGGCGCTATCTCCGTCAATATTAAGGCTACGGACCTGTAATTTCGGCAAACCGATACAACCTGACATGGTGAACACGATGCGCATGGCCAATGACGCCAGTTCGTCACTGTTCCGTCAAACCAGCACGGTGGCGCTATCTCCGTCAATATTAAGGCTACGGACCTGTAATTTCGGCAAACCGATACAACGAGACATGCCGTTCACGATGCACATGGCCAATGACCCCAGTTCGTCACCGTTCCGTCAGACCAGCACGGTGGCGCTATCTCCGTCAATATTGAGGCTACGGACCTGTAATTTCGGCAAACCGATACAACCAGACATGGTGAACACGATGCGCATGGCCAATGACGCCAGTTCGTGACCGTTCCGTCAAACCAGCACAGTTGCGCTAACTCCGTCAATATTAAGGCTACCGACCTGTAATTTCGGCAAACCTATACAACCAGACATGGTGAACACGATGCGCATGGCCAATGACGCCAGTTCGTCACCGTTCCGTCAGACCAGCACGATGGTGCTATCTCCGTCAATATTAAGGCTACGGACCTGTAATTTCGGCAAACCGATACAACCAGACATGGTGAACACGATGCGCATGGCCAATGACGCCAGTTCGTGACCGTTCCGTCAAACCAGCACAGTTGCGCTAACTCCGTCAATATTAAGGCTACCGACCTGTAATTTCGGCAAACCTATACAACCAGACATGGTGAACACGATGCGCATGGCCAATGACGCCAGTTCGTCACCGTCCGTAAGACCAGCACGGTGGCGCTATATCCGTCAATATTGAGTTTACGGACCTGTAATTTCGGCAAACCGATACAACCAGACATGGTGAACACGATGCGCATGGCGAATGACGCCAGGTCGTCACCGTTCCGTCAGACAAGCACGGTGGCGCTATCTCCGTCAATATTGAGGCTACGGACCTGTAATTTCGGCAAACCGATACAACCAGCCATGCCGAACACGATGCGCATGGCCAATGACGCCAGGTCGTCACCGTTTCGTCAGACCAGCACGATGGTGCTATCTCCGTCAATATTAAGGCCTCGGACCTGTATTTCGGCAAACCGATACAACCAGACATGGTGAACAGAATGCGCATGGCCAATGACGCCAGTTCGTCACCGTTTCGTCAGGCCAGCACGGTGGCGCTATCTCCGTCAATATTAAGGCTACGGACCTGTAATTTCGGCAAACCGATACAACCTGACATGGTGAACACGATGCGCATGGCCAATGACGCCAGTTCGTCACTGTTCCGTCAAACCAGCACGGTGGCGCTATCTCCGTCAATATTAAGGCTACGGACCTGTAATTTCGGCAAACCGATACAACGAGACATGCCGTTCACGATGCACATGGCCAATGACCCCAGTTCGTCACCGTTCCGTCAGACCAGCACGGTGGCGCTATATCCGTCAATATTAAGGCTACGGACCTGTAATTTCGGCAAACCGATACAACCAGACATGGTGAACACGATGCGCATGGCCAATGACGCCAGTTCGTGACCGTTCCGTCAAACCAGCACAGTTGCGCTAACTCCGTCAATATTAAGGCTACCGACCTGTAATTTCGGCAAACCGATACAACCAGACATGGTGAACACGATGCGCATGGCCAATGACGCCAGTTCGTGACCGTTCCGTCAGACCAGCACGATGGTGCTATATCCGTCAATATTAAGGCTACGGACCTGTAATTTCGGCAAACCGATACAACCAGACATGGTGAACACGATGCGCATGACCAATGACGCCAGTTCGTCACCGTTCCGTCAAACCAGCACGGTGGCGCTATATCCGTCAATATTAAGGCTACGGACCTGTAATTTCGGCAAACCGATACAACCAGACATGGTGAACACGATGCGCATGACCAATGACGCCAGTTCGTCACCGTTCCGTCAGACCAGCACGGTGGCGCTATCTCCGTCAATATTAAGGCTACGGACCTGTAATTTCGGCAAACCGATACAACGAGACATGCCGGTCACGATGCACATGGCCAATGACCCCAGTTCGTCACCGTTCCGTCAGACCAGCACGGTGGCGCTATATCCGTCAATATTAAGGCTACGGACCTGTAATTTCGGCAAACCGATACAACCAGACATGGTGAACACGATGCGCATGGCCAATGACGCCAGTTCGTCACCGTTCCGTCAAACCAGCACAGTTGCGCTATCTCCGTCAATATTAAGGCTACCGACCTGTAATTTCGGCAAACCTATACAACCAGACATGGTGAACACGATGCGCATGGCCAATGACGCCAGTTCGTCACCGTTCCGTCAAACCAGCACGGTGGCGCTATATCCGTCAATATTGAGGCTACGGACCTGTAATTTCGGAAAACCGATACAACGAGACATGCCGAACACGATGCACATGGCCAATGACGCCAGGTCGTCACCGTTCCGTCAGACCAGCACGGTGGCGCTATCTCCGTCAATATTGAGGCTACGGACCTGTAATTTCGGCAAATCTATACAACCAGACATGCCGAACACGATGCGCATGGCCAATGACGCCAGTTCGTCACCGTTTCGTCAGACCAGCACGGTGGCGCTATATCCGTCAATATTGAGGCTACGGACCTGTAATTTCGGCAAACCTATACAACCAGCCATGCCGAACACGATGCGCATGGCCAATGACGCCAGTTCGTCACCGTTCCGTCAGAACAGCACGGTGGCGCTATCTCCGTCAATATTAAGGCTACGGACCTGTAATTTCGGCAAACCGATACAACCAGCCATGCCGAACACGATGTGCATGGCCAATGACGCCAGTTCGTGACCGTTCCGTCAGACCAGCACGGTGTCGCTATCTCCGTCAATATTAAGGCTACGGACCTGTAATTTCGGCAAACCTATACAACCAGCCATGCCGAACACGATGCGCATGGCCAATGACGCCAGTTCGTCACCGTTCCGTCAGAACAGCACGGTGGCGCTATCTCCGTCAATATTGAGGCTACGGACCTGTAATTTCGGCAAATCTATACAACCAGACATGCCGAACACGATGCGCATGGCCAATGACGCCAGTTCGTCACCGTTTCGTCAGACCAGCACGGTGGCGCTATATCCGTCAATATTGAGGCTACGGACCTGTAATTTCGGCAAACCGATACAACGAGACATGCCGGTCACGATGCGCATGGCCAATGACGCCAGTTCGTCACCGTCCGTCAGACCAGCACGGTGGCGCTATCTCCGTCAATATTGAGGTTACGGACCTGTATTTCGTCAAACCTATACAACCAGACATGGTGAACACGATGCGCATAACCAATGACGCCAGTTCGTCACCGTCCGTCAGACCAGCACGGTGGCGCTATCTCCGTCAATATTGAGTTTACGGACCTGTAATTTCGGCAAACCTATACAACCAGCCATGCCGAACACGATGCGCATGGCCAATGACGCCAGTTCGTCACCGTTCCGTCAGAACAGCACGGTGGCGCTATCTCCGTCAATATTGAGGCTACGGACCTGTAATTTCGGCAAATCTATACAACCAGACATGCCGAACACGATGCGCATGGCCAATGACGCCAGTTCGTCACCGTTTCGTCAGACCAGCACGGTGGCGCTATATCCGTCAATATTGAGGCTACGGACCTGTAATTTCGGCAAACCGATACAACCAGACATGGTGAACACGATGCGCATGGCCAATGACGCCAGTTCGTCACCGTTCCGTCAGACCAGCACGGTGGCGCTATCTCCGTCAATATTGAGGCTACGGACCTGTAATTTCGGCAAACCTATACAACCAGACATGGTGAACACGATGCGCATGGCCAATGACGCCAGTTCGTCACCGTCCGTCAGACCAGCACGGTGGCGCTATCTCCGTCAATATTGAGGTTACGGACCTGTATTTCGGCAAACCTATACAACCAGACATGGTGAACACGATGCGCATGGCCAATGACAGTTCGTCACCGTGCAGCATGGCGCTATCTCCGTCAATATTGACGGACCTGTAGTTCGTCACCGATGCGCATGGCCAATCAGTTCGTCACCGTTCCGTCAGACCAGCACGGTGGCGCTATCTCCGTCAATATTGAGGCTACGGACCTGTAATTTCGGCAAACCTATACAACCAGACATGCCGAACACGATGCGCATGGCCAATGACGCCAGTTCGTCACCGTTCCGTCAGACCAGCACGGTGGCGCTATCTCCGTCAATATTGAGGCTACGGACCTGTAATTTCGGCAAACCGATACAACCAGACATGCCGTGAACACGATGCGCATGGCCAATGACGCCAGTTCGTCACCGTTCCGTCAGACCAGCACGGTGGCGCTATCTCCGTCAATATTGAGGCTACGGACCTGTAATTTCGGCAAACCGATACAACCAGACATGGTGAACACGATGCGCATGGCCAATGACGCCAGTTCGTCACCGTTCCGTCAGACCAGCACGGTGGCGCTATCTCCGTCAATATTGAGGCTACGGACCTGTAATTTCGGCAAACCGATACAACCAGACATGGTGAACACGATGCGCATGGCCAATGACGCCAGTTCGTCACCGTTCCGTCAGACCAGCACGGTGGCGCTATCTCCGTCAATATTGAGGCTACGGACCTGTAATTTCGGCAAACCGATACAACCAGACATGGTGAACACGATGCGCATGACCAATGACGCCAGTTCGTCACCGTTCCGTCAGACCAGCACGGTGGCGCTATCTCCGTCAATATGAAGGCTACGGACCTGTAATTTCGGCAAACCGATACAACCAGACATGGTGAACACGATGCGCATGACCAATGACGCCAGTTCGTCACCGTTCCGTCAGACCAGCACGGTGGCGCTATCTCCGTCAATATTGAAGGCTACGGACCTGTAATTTCGGCAAACCGATACAACCAGACATGGTGAACACGATGCGCATGACCAATGACGCCAGTTCGTCACCGTTCCGTCAGAACCAGCACGGTGGCGCTATCTCCGTCAATATTGAGGCTACGGACCTGTAATTTCGGCAAACCGATACAACCAGACATGGTGAACACGATGCGCATGACCAATGACGCCAGTTCGTCACCGTTCCGTCAGAACCAGCACGGTGGCGCTATCTCCGTCAATATTGAGGCTACGGACCTGTAATTTCGGCAAACCGATACAACCAGACATGGTGAACACGATGCGCATGACCAATGACGCCAGTTCGTCACCGTTCCGTCAGACCAGCACGGTGGCGCTATCTCCGTCAATATCAAGGCTACGGACCTGTAATTTCGGCAAACCGATACAACCAGACATGGTGAACACGATGCGCATGACCAATGACGCCAGTTCGTCACCGTTCCGTCAAACCAGCACGGTGGCGCTATCTCCGTCAATATCAAGGCTACGGACCTGTAATTTCGGCAAACCGATACAACCAGACATGGTGAACACGATGCGCATGGCCAATGACGCCAGTTCGTCACCGTTCCGTCAGACCAGCACGGTGGCGCTATCTCCGTCAATATTGAGTTTACAGACCTGTAATTTCGGCAAACCGATACAACCAGACATGGTGAACACGATGCGCATGGCCAATGACGCCAGTTCGTCACCGTTCCGTCAGACCAGCACGGTGGCGCTATCTCCGTCAATATCAGTTTACGGACCTGTAATTTCGGCAAACCGATACAACCAGCCATGCTGAACACGATGCGCATGGCCAATGACGCCAGTTCGTCACCCTTCCGTCAGACCAGCACGGTGGCGCTATCTCCGTCAATATCAGGCTACGGACCTGTAATTTCGGCAAACCGATACAACAGCATGCCGAACACGATGCGCATGGCGAATGACGCCAGTTCGTCACCGTTTCGTCAGACCAGCACGGTGGCGCTATCTCCGTCAATATTGAGTTTACAGACCTGTAATTTCGGCAAACCGATACAACCAGACATGGTGAACACGATGCGCATGGCCAATGACGCCAGTTCGTCACCGTTCCGTCAGACCAGCACGGTGGCGCTATCTCCGTCAATATTGAGTTTACGGACCTGTAATTTCGGCAAACCGATACAACCAGACATGCTGAACACGATGCGCATGGCCAATGACGTCACTTCGTCACCCTTCCGTCAGACCAGCACGGTGGCGCTATCTCCGTCAATATCAAGGCTACGGACCTGTAATTTCGGCAAACCGATACAACCAGCCATGCCGAACACGATGCGCATGGCCAATGACGCCAGTTCGTCACCGTTCCGTCAAACCAGCACGGTGGCGCTATCTCCGTCAATATTGAGGCTACGGACCTGTAATTTCGGCAAACCTATACAACCAGACATGGTGAACACGATGCACATGGCCAATGACGCCAGTTCGTCACCGTTCCGTCAGACAAGCACGGTGGCGCTATCTCCGTCAATATTGAGGCTACGGACCTGTAATTTCGGCAAACCGATACAACCAGACATGCCGAACACGATGCGCATGGCCAATGACGCCAGTTCGTCACCGTTCCGTCAGACAAGCACGGTGGCGCTATCTCCGTCAATATTGAGGCTACGGACCTGTAATTTCGGCGATACAACCAGACATGGTGAACACGATGCACATGGCCAATGACGCCAGTTCGTCACCGTTCCGTCAGACCAGCACGGTGGCGCTATATCCGTCAATATCAAGGCTACGGACCTGTAATTTCGGCAAACCGATACAACGAGACCTGCCGAACACGATGCGCATGACCAATGACGCCAGTTCGTCACCGTTCCGTCAGACCAGCACGGTGGCGCTATCTCCGTCAATATTGAGGCTACGGACCTGTAATTTCGGCAAACCGATACAACCAGACATGGTGAACACGATGCACATGGCCAATGACGCCAGTTCGTCACCGTTCCGTCAGACCAGCACGGTGGCGCTATCTCCGTCAATATTGAAGGCTACGGACCTGTAATTTCGGCAAACCGATACAACCAGACATGGTGAACACGATGCGCATGACCAATGACGCCAGTTCGTCACCGTTCCGTCAGACCAGCACGGTGGCGCTATCTCCGTCAATATTGAGGCAAGGCTACGGACCTGTAATTTCGGCAAACCGATACAACCAGACATGGTGAACACGATGCGCATGACCAATGACGCCAGTTCGTCACCGTTCCGTCAGACCAGCACGGTGGCGCTATCTCCGTCAATATCAAGGCTACGGACCTGTAATTTCGGCAAACCGATACAACCAGACATGGTGAACACGATGCGCATGACCAATGACGCCAGTTCGTCACCGTTCCGTCAAACCAGCACGGTGGCGCTATCTCCGTCAATATCAAGGCTACGGACCTGTAATTTCGGCAAACCGATACAACCAGACATGGTGAACACGATGCGCATGACCAATGACGCCAGTTCGTCACCGTTCCGTCAGACCAGCACGGTGGCGCTATCTCCGTCAATATTGAGGCTACGGACCTGTAATTTCGGCAAACCGATACAACCAGACATGGTGAACACGATGCGCATGGCCAATGACGCCAGTTCGTCACCGTTCCGTCAGAACAGCACGGTGGCGCTATCTCCGTCAATATTGAGGCTACGGACCTGTAATTTCGGCAAACCGATACAATGAGACATGCCGAACACGATGTGCATGACCAATGACGCCAGTTCGTCACCGTTCCGTCAGACCAGCACGGTGGCGCTATCTCCGTCAATATCAAGGCTACGGACCTGTAATTTCGGCAAACCGATACAACCAGACATGGTGAACACGATGCGCATGACCAATGACGCCAGTTCGTCACCGTTCCGTCAGACCAGCACGGTGGCGCTATCTCCGTCAATATCAAGGCTACGGACCTGTAATTTCGGCAAACCGATACAACCAGGCATGGTGAACACGATGCGCATGACCAATGACGCCAGTTCGTCACCGTTCCGTCAGACCAGCACGGTGGCGCTATCTCCGTCAATATTAAGGCTACGGACCTGTAATTTCGGCAAACCGATACAACCAGCCATGCCGAACACGATGCGCATGGCGAATGACGCCAGTTCGTCACCGTTCCGTCAGACCAGCACGGTGGCGCTATCTCCGTCAATATTGAGGCTACAGACCTGTAATTTCGGCAAACCGATACAACCAGACATGGTGAACACGATGCGCATGGCCAATGACGCCAGTTCGTCACCGTTCCCTCAAACCAGCACGGTGGCGCTATCTCCGTCAATATTGAGTTTACGGACCTGTAATTTCGGCAAACCGATACAACCAGCCATGCTGAACACGATGCGCATGGCCAATGACGTCACTTCGTCACCCTTCCGTCAGACCAGCACGGTGGCGCTATCTCCGTCAATATCAAGGCTACGGACCTGTAATTTCGGCAAACCGATACAACCAGCCATGCCGGTCACGATGCGCATGGCCAATGACGCCAGTTCGTCACCTTTACGTCAGACTAGCATGGTGGCGCTATCTCCGTCAATATTAAGGCTACGGACCTGTAATTTCGGCAAACCGATACAACCAGACATGCCGAACACGATGCGCATGGTGAATGACGCCACTTCGTCACCGTTCCGTCAGACCAGCACGGTGGCGCTATCTCCGTCAATATTGAGTTTACGGACCTGTAATTTCGGCAAACCGATACAACCAGCCATGCTGAACACGATGCGCATGACCAATGACGCCAGTTCGTCACCGTTTCGTCAGACCAGCACGGTGGCGCTATCTCCGTCAATATTGAGTTTACAGACCTGTAATTTCGGCAAACCGATACAACCAGACATGGTGAACACGATGCGCATGGCCAATGACGCCAGTTCGTCACCGTTCCCTCAAACCAGCACGGTGGCGCTATCTCCGTCAATATTGAGTTTACGGACCTGTAATTTCGGCAAACCGATACAACCAGCCATGCTGAACACGATGCGCATGGCCAATGACGTCACTTCGTCACCCTTCCGTCAGACCAGCACGGTGGCGCTATCTCCGTCAATATCAAGGCTACGGACCTGTAATTTCGGCAAACCGATACAACCAGCCATGCCGGTCACGATGCGCATGACCAATGACGCCAGTTCGTCACCGTTCCGTCAGACCAGCACGGTGGCGCTATCTCCGTCAATATTGAGGCTACGGACCTGTAATTTCGGCAAACCGATACAACCTGACATGGTGAACACGATGCGCATGACCAATGACGCCAGTTCGTCACCGTTCCCTCAAACCAGCACGGTGGCGCTATCTCCGTCAATATTGAGTTTACGGACCTGTAATTTCGGCAAACCGATACAACCAGACATGGTGAACACGATGCACATGGCCAATAACGCCAGTTCGTCACCGTTCCGTCAGAACAGCATGGTGGCGCTATCTCCGTCAATATCAAGGCTACGGACCTGTAATTTCGGCAAACCGATACAACAAGCCATGCCGGTCACGATGCGCATGGCCAATGACGCCAGTTCGTCACCGTTCCGTCAGAACAGCATGGTGGCGCTATCTCCGTCAATATCAAGGCTACGGACCTGTAATTTCGGCAAACCGATACAACCAGACATAGTGAACACGATGCGCATGACCAATGACGCCAGTTCGTCACCGTTCCGTCAGACCAGCACGGTGGCGCTATCTCCGTCAATATTGAGGCTACGGACCTGTAATTTCGGCAAACCGATACAACCTGACATGGTGAACACGATGCGCATGACCAATGACGCCAGTTCGTCACCGTTCCCTCAAACCAGCACGGTGTCGCTATCTCCGTCAATATTGAGTTTACGGACCTGTAATTTCGGCAAACCGATACAACCAGACATGGTGAACACGATGCGCATGGCCAATAACGCCAGTTCGTCACCGTTCCGTCAGACCAGCACGGTGGCGCTATCTCCGTCAATATTAAGGCTACGGACCTGTAATTTCGGCAAACCTATACAACAAGCCATGCCGGTCACGATGGGCATGGCCAATGACGCCAGTTCGTCACCGTTCCGTCAGACCAGCACGGTGGCGCTATCTCCGTCAATATTAAGGCTACGGACCTGTAATTTCGGCAAACCTATACAACAAGCCATGCCGGTCACGATGCGCATGGCCAATGACGCCAGTTCGTCACCGTTCCATCAGACCAGCATGGTGGCGCTATCTCCGTCAATATTGAGGCTACGGACCTGTAATTTCGGCAAACCGATACAACCAGCCATGCCGGTCACGATGCGCATGACCAATGACGCCAGTTCGTCACCGTTCCCTCAAACCGCATGGTGGCGCTATCTCCGTCAATATTGAGGCTACGGACCTGTAATTTCGGCAAACCTATACAACAAGCCATGCCGAACACGATGCGCATGGCCAATGACGCCAGTTCGTCACCGTTCCCTCAAACCAGCATGGTGGCGCTATCTCCGTCAATATTGAGGCTACGGACCTGTAATTTCGGCAAACTGATACAACAAGCCATGCCGAACACGATGCGCATGGCCAATGACGCCAGTTCGTCACCGTTCCGTCAAACCAGCACGGTCGCGCTATATCCGTCAATATTGAGGCTACGGACCTGTAATTTCGGCAAACTGATACAACAAGGCATGCCGAACACGATGCGCATGGCCAATGACGCCAGTTCGTCACCGTTCCGTCAGAACAGCACGGTGGCGCTATCTCCGTCAATATTAAGGCTACGGACCTGTAATTTCGGCAAACCGATACAACCAGCCATGCCGGTCACGATGCGCATGGCCAATGACGCCAGTTCGTCACCGTTCCGTCAGAACAGCACGGTGGCGCTATCTCCGTCAATATTAAGGCTACGGAACTGTAATTTCGGCAAACCGATACAACCAGACATGGTGAACACGATGCGCATGACCAATGACGCCAGTTCGTCACCTTTCCGTCAGAACAGCATGGTGGCGCTATCTCCGTCAATATTGAGGCTACGGACCTGTAATTTCGGCAAACCTATACAACAAGCCATGCCGGTCACGATGCGCATGGCCAATGACGCCAGTTCGTCACCGTTCCGTCAGAACAGCACGGTGGCGCTATCTCCGTCAATATTAAGGCTACGGACCTGTAATTTCGGCAAACCTATACAACTAGACATGGTGAATACGATGCGCATGGCCAATGACGCCAGTTCGTCACCGTTCCGTCAGAACAGCACGGTGGCGCTATCTCCGTCAATATTAAGGCTACGGAACTGTAATTTCGGCAAACCTATACAACCAGACATGGTGAACACGATGCGCATGGCCAATGACGCCAGTTCGTCACCGTCCGTCAGACCAGCATGGTGGCGCTATCTCCGTCAATATCAAGGCTACGGACCTGTAATTTCGGCAAACCGATACAACCAGACATGGTGAACACGATGCGCATGGCCAATGACGCCAGTTCGTCACCGTTCCGTCAAACCAGCACGATGGCGCTATCTCCGTCAATATTAAGGCTACGGACCTGTAATTTCGGCAAACCGATACAACCAGACATGCCGAACACGATGCGCATGACCAATGACGCCAGTTCGTCACCGTTCCCTCAAACCAGCACGGTGGCGCTATCTCCGTCAATATTGAGTTTACGGACCTGTAATTTCGGCAAACCTATACAACCAGACATGGTGAACACGATGCGCATGGCCAATGACGCCAGTTCGTCACCGTCCGTCAGACCAGCACGGTGGCGCTATCTCCGTCAATATTGAGGCTACGGACCTGTAATTTCGGCAAACCGATACAACCAGCCATGCCGAACACGATGCGCATGACCAATGACGCCAGTTCGTCACCGTTCCCTCAAACCAGCATGGTGGCGCTATCTCCGTCAATATTAAGGCTACGGACCTGTAATTTCGGCAAACCGATACAACCAGACATGGTGAACACGATGCGCATGGCCAATGACGCCAGTTCGTCACCGTTCCGTCAAACCAGCACGATGGCGCTATCTCCGTCAATATTAAGGCTACGGACCTGTAATTTCGGCAAACCGATACAACCAGACATGGTGAACACGATGCGCATGACCAATGACGCCAGTTCGTCACCGTTCCGTCAGACCAGCACGGTGGCGCTATCTCCGTCAATATTGAGGCTACGGACCTGTAATTTCGGCAAACCGATACAACCAGCCATGCCGGTCACGATGCGCATGGCCAATGACGCCAGTTCGTCACCGTTCCGTCAGACCAGCACGGTGGCGCTATCTCCGTCAATATTGAGGCTACGGACCTGTAATTTCGGCAAACCTATACAACAAGCCATGCCGGTCACGATGCGCATGGCCAATGACGCCAGTTCGTCACCGTTCCGTCAGAACAGCACGGTGGCGCTATCTCCGTTAATATTGAGGCTACGGACCTGTAATTTCGGCAAACCTATACAACCAGCCATGCCAGTCACGATGCGCATGGCGAATGACGCCAGTTCGTCACCGTTCCCTCAAACCAGCATGGTGGCGCTATCTCTGTCAATATTGAGGCTACGGACCTGTAATTTCGGCAAACCTATACAACCAGACATGGTGTACACGATGCGCATGGCCAAAGACGCCAGTTCGTCACCGTTCCGTCAGAACAGCATGGTGGCGCTATCTCCGTCAATATTGAGGCTACGGACCTGTATTTCGGCAAACCGATACAACCAGACATGGTGAACACGATGCGCATGACCAATGACGCCAGTTCGTCACCGTTCCGTCAGACCAGCACGGTGGCGCTATATCCGTCAATATTAAGGCTACGGACCTGTAATTTCGGCAAACCTATACAACAAGCCATTCCGGTCACGATGCGCATGGCCAATGACGCCAGTTCGTCACCGTTCCATCAGACCAGCATGGTGGCGCTATCTCCGTCAATATTAAGGCTACGGACCTGTATTTCGGCAAACCGATACAACCAGACATGGTGAACAGGATGCGCATGGCCAATGACGCCAGTTCGTCACCGTTCCATCAGACCAGCATGGTGGCGCTATCTCCGTCAATATTAAGGCTACGGACCTGTAATTTCGGCAAACCGATACAACCAGACATGGTGAACACGATGCGCATGACCAATGACGCCAGTTCGTCACCGTTCCCTCAAACCAGCATGGTGGCACTATCTCCGTCAATATTGAGGCTACGGACCTGTATTTCGGCAAACCGATAGAACCAGCCATGCCAGTCACGATGCGCATGACCAATGACGCCAGTTCATCACCGTTCCGTCAAACCAGCACGGTGGCACTATCTCCGTCAATATTGAGGCTACGGACCTGTAATTTCGGCAAACCGATACAACCAGCCATGGAGAACACGATGCGCATGGCCAATGACGCCAGTTCGTCACCGTTCCGTCAGACCAGCACGGTGGCGCTATCTCCGTCAATATTAAGGCTACGGACCTGTAATTTCGGCAAATCTATACAATCAGACATGGTGAACAGGATGCGCATGGCCAATGACGCCAGTTCGTCACCGTTCCGTCAGAACAGCATGGTGGCGCTATCTCCGTCAATATTAAGGCTACGGACCTGTAATTTCGGCAAACCTATACAACAAGCCATGCCGGTCACGATGCGCATGGCCAATGACGCCAGTTCGTCACCGTCCGTCAGACAAGTACGGTGGCGCTATCTCCGTCAATATTAAGGCTACGGACCTGTATTTCGGCAAACCGATACAACCAGACATGGTGAACACGATGCGCATGGCCAATGACGCCAGTTCGTCACCGTTCCATCAGACCAGCATGGTGGCGCTATCTCCGTCAATATTGAGGCTACGGACCTGTAATTTCGGCAAACCGATACAACCAGCCATGCCTGTCACGATGCGCATGACCAATGACGCCAGTTCGTCACCGTTCCCTCAAACCAGCATGGTGGAGCTATCTCCGTCAATATTGAGGCTACGGACCTGTAATTTCGGCAAACCTATACAACCAGACATGGTGAACAGGATGCGCATGGCCAATAACGCCAGTTCGTCACCGTTCCGTCAGACCAGCACGGTGGCGCTATCTCCGTCAATATTGAGGCTACGGACCTGTAATTTCGGCAAACCGATACAACCAGACATGTTGAACACGATGCGCATGGCCAATGACGCCAGTTCGTCACCGTTCCGTCAGAACAGCATGGTGGCGCTATCTCCGTCAATATTAAGGCTACGGACCTGTAATTTCGGCAAACCTATACAACAAGCCATGCCGGTCACGATGCGCATGGCCAATGACGCCAGTTCGTCACCGTTCCATCAGACCAGCATGGTGGCGCTATCTCCGTCAATATTGAGGCTACGGACCTGTAATTTCGGCAAACCGATACAACCAGCCATGCCGGTCACGATGCGCATGACCAATGACGCCAGTTCGTCACCGTTCCCTCAAACCAGCATGGTGGCGCTATCTCCGTCAATATTGAGGCTACGGCCCTGTATTTCGGCAAACCGATACAACCAGCCATGCCGGTCACGATGCGCATGGCCAATGACGCCAGTTCGTCACCGTTCCGTCAGAACAGCATGGTGGCGCTATCTCCGTCAATATTAAGGCTACGGACCTGTAATTTCGGCAAACCTATACAACAAGCCATGCCGGTCACGATGCGCATGGCCAATGACGCCAGTTCGTCACCGTTCCATCAGACCAGCATGGTGGCGCTATCTCCGTCAATATTGAGGCTACGGACCTGTAATTTCGGCAAACCTATACAACCAGACATGGTGAACAGGATGCGCATGGCCAATAACGCCAGTTCGTCACCGTTCCGTCAGACCAGCACGGTGGCGCTATCTCCGTCAATATTGAGGCTACGGACCTGTAATTTCGGCAAACCGATACAACCAGACATGTTGAACACGATGCGCATGGCCAATGACGCCAGTTCGTCACCGTTCCGTCAGAACAGCATGGTGGCGCTATATCCGTCAATATTAAGGCTACGGACCTGTAATTTCGGCAAACCTATACAACAAGCCATGCCGGTCACGATGCGCATGGCCAATGACGCCAGTTCGTCACCGTTCCATCAGACCAGTATGGTGCCGCTATCTCCGTCAATATTGAGGCTACGGACCTGTAATTTCGGCAAACCGATACAACCAGCCATGCCGGTCACGATGCGCATGACAAATGACGCCAGTTCGTCACCGTTCCCTCAAACCAGCATGGTGGCGCTATCTCCGTCAATATTGAGGCTACGGCCCTGTATTTCGGCAAACCGATACAACCAGCCATGCCGGTCACGATGCGCATGGCCAATGACGCCAGTTCGTCACCTTTACGTCAGACTAGCATGGTGGCGCTATCTCCGTCAATATTAAGGCTACGGACCTGTAATTTCGGCAAACCGATACAACCAGACATGGAGAACACGATGCGCATGACCAATGACGCCCAGTTCGTCACCGTTCCGTCAGACCAGCACGGTGGCGCTATCTCCGTCAATATTAAGGCTACGGACCTGTATTTCGGCAAACCGATACAACCAGACATGGAGAACACGATGCGCATGGCCAATGACGCCCAGTTCGTCACCGTTCCGTCAGACCAGCACGGTGGCGCTATCTCCGTCAATATTAAGGCTACGGACCTGTATTTCGGCAAACCTATACAACCAGACATGGAGAACACGATGCGCATGGCCAATGACGCCAGTTCGTCACCGTTCCGTCAGACCAGCACGGTGGCGCTATCTCCGTCAATATTAAGGCTACGGACCTATAATTTTGGCAAATCGATACAACCAGACATGGTGAACACGATGCGCATGGCCAATGACGCCAGTTCGTCACCGTTCCCTCAAACCAGCACGGTGGCGCTATCTCCGTCAATATTGAGTTTACGGACCTGTAATTTCGGCAAACCGATACAACCAGCCATGCTGAACACGATGCGCATGACCAATGACGCCAGTTCGTCACCGTTCCGTCAGAACAGCACGGTGGCGCTATCTCCGTCAATATTAAGGCTACGGACCTGTAATTTCGGCAAACCTATAAAACCTGACATGGTGAATACGATGCGCATGGCCAATGACGCCAGTTCGTCACCGTTCCGTCAGACAAGCACGGTGGCGCTATCTCCGTCAATATTAAGGCTACGGACCTGTAATTTCGGCAAACCGATACAACCAGACATGCCGAACACGATGCGCATGGTGAATGACGCCACTTCGTCACCGTTCCGTCAGACCAGTACGGTGGCGCTATCTCCGTCAATATTGAGTTTACGGACCTGTAATTTCGGCAAACCGATACAACCAGCCATGCTGAACACGATGCGCATGACCAATGACGCCAGTTCGTCACCGTTCCGTCAGAACAGCACGGTGGCGCTATCTCCGTCAATATTAAGGCTACGGACCTGTAATTTCGGCAAATCAATAGACAAGCCATGCCGAACACGATGCGCATGACCAATGACGCTAGTTCGTCACCTTTACGTCAGACTAGCATGGTGGCGCTATCTCCGTCAATATTAAGGCTACGGACCTGTAATTTCGGCAAATCAATAGACAAGCCATGCCGAACACGATGCGCATGACCAATGACGCTAGTTCGTCACCGTTCCGTCAGACAAGCACGGTGGCGCTATCTCCGTCAATATTAAGGCTACGGACCTGTAATTTCGGCAAACCGATACAACCAGACATGCCGAACACGATGCGCATGGTGAACTGACGCCACTTCGTCACCGTTCCGTCAGACCAGCACGGTGGCGCTATCTCCGTCAATATTAAGGCTACGGAACTATAATTTCGGCAAACCTATACAGCCAGACATGGTGAACACGATGCGCATGGCCAATGACGCCAGTTCGTCACCGTTTCGTCAGACCAGCACGGTGGCGCTATCTCCGTCAATATTGAGTTTACGGACCTGTAATTTCGGCAAACCGATACAACCAGACATGGAGAACACGATGCGCATGACCAATGACGCCAGTTCGTCACCGTTCCGTCAGACCAGCACG
This sequence comes from Phytophthora sansomeana, assembly GCA_032158285.1. Classification (NCBI taxonomy): domain Eukaryota; phylum Oomycota; class Peronosporomycetes; order Peronosporales; family Peronosporaceae; genus Phytophthora; species Phytophthora sansomeana. The sequence continues at coordinate 24,542 of JAPDHH010000142.1, forward strand.
GTAGCGCTATCTCCGTCAATATTAAGGCTACGGACCTGTATTTCGGCAAACCGATACAACAAGGCATGCCGGTCACGATGCGCATGGCCAATGACGCCAGTTCGTCACCGTTCCCTCAAACCAGCATGGTGGCGCTATCTCCGTCAATATTGAGGCTACGGACCTGTAATTTCGGCAAACCGATACAACCAGCCATGCCGGTCACGATGCGCATGACCAATGACGCCAGTTCGTCACCGTTTCGTCAGACCAGCACGGTGGCGCTATCTCCGTCAATATTGAGTTTACGGACCTGTAATTTCGGCAAACCGATACAACCAGACATGGAGAACACGATGCGCATGACCAATGACGCCAGTTCGTCACCGTTCCGTCAGACCAGCACGGTGGCGCTATCTCCGTCAATATTAAGGCTACGGACCTGTATTTCGGCAAACCGATACAACAAGGCATGCCGGTCACGATGCGCATGTCCAATGACGCCAGTTCGTCACCGTTCCCTCAAACCAGCATGGTGGCGCTATCTCCGTCAATATTGAGGCTACGGACCTGTAATTTCGGCAAACCGATACAACTAGCCATGCCGGTCACGATGCGCATGACCAATGACGCCAGTTCGTCACCGTTCCGTCAAACCAGCACGGTGGCGCTATCTCCGTCAATATTAAGGCTACGGACCTGTAATTTCGGCAAACCGATACAACCTGACATGGAGAACACGATGCGCATGGCCCGTGACGCCAGTTCGTCACCGTTCCGTCAGACCAGCACGGTGGCGCTATCTCCGTCAATATTAAGGCTACGGACCTATAATTTCGGCAAACCGATACAACCAGACATGGTGAACACGATGCGCATGGCCAATGACGCCAGTTCGTCACCGTTTCGTCAGACCAGCACGGTGGCGCTATCTCCGTCAATATTGAGTTTACGGACCTGTAATTTCGGCAAACCGATACAATCAGACATGGTGAACAGAATGCGCATGGCCAATGACGCCAGTTCGTCACCGTTCCGTCAGACCAGCACGATGGTGCTGTCTCCGTCAATATTAAGGCTACGGACCTGTAATTTCGGCAAACCTATACAATCAGACATGGTGAACAGAATGCGCATGGCCAATGACGCCAGTTCGTCACCGTTCCGTCAAACCAGCACGGTGGCGCTATCTCCGTCAATATTAAGGCTACGGACCTGTATTTCGGCAAACCGATACAACAAGGCATGCCGGTCACGATGCGCATGTCCGAGCGCCAGTTCGTCACCGTTCCCTCAAACCAGCATGGTGGCGCTATCTCCGTCAATATTGAGGCTACGGACCTGTAATTTCGGCAAACCGATACAACCAGCCATGCCGGTCACGATGCGCATGACCAATGACGCCAGTTCGTCACCGTTCCGTCAGACCAGCACGGTGGCGCTATCTCCGTCAATATTAAGGCTACGGACCTATAATTTCGGCAAACCGATACAACCAGACGTAAATGAACACGATGCGCATGGCCAATGACGCCAGTTCGTCACCCGTTTCGTCAGACCAGCACAGTGGCGCTATCTCCGTCAATATTGAGCAATACGTAACT
>JAPDHH010000143.1:0-31099 GCA_032158285.1 Phytophthora sansomeana
AATGCATTGCTAATATCAGCGCAATCAAAGCTGTATTGACGAATCAGTAAGCTACAGCAGTCAATACTTGACCTAGCTAGAGACTGTATTGCGTGCATGTTCGGGACGCTCGAACACGAGAGGTACCAGCCGACTCCCCACTGTGCTTCCCCTGATGTTGTTGGATACGGCACAATACTCGACCAATTGCGCTGATATTGGTCTAACCGGGTTGGTGCCGCATCCAACAAGCATGCAAGGAAGCACAGTGGCAGTCGGCTGGTACCACTCTCGTGTTCGGCGTCCTTGAATGTATGCACGCGAAATTGCAGCCTCTAGCTAGGTCAAGTATTGACTGCTGTAGCCCAACTGTACTGATTCCGTCAATACTCGACCAATTGCGCTGATATTGGCTCCAACGGGCTGGTGCCGCATCCAACAAGACAAGGAAGCACAGTGGCAGTCGGCTGGTACCACTTCCTCGTGTTCGGCGTCCCTTGAATGTGTATGCACGCGAAATTGCAGCCTCTAGCTAGGTCAAGTATTGACTGCTGCTGTAGCCCAACTGTACTGATTCCGTCAGCATTGACTGCTGTAGCCCAATCAAAATGATTCCGTCAGCATTGACTGCTGTAGCTCCAACTGTACTGATTCCGTCAATACGCTGATTGCGCTGATATTGGCTCCAAACGGGCTGGTGCCGCATCCAAACATAACGAAGCACAGTGGCAGTCGGCTGTACCACTCGTGTTCGGCGTCCCTGAATGTGTATGCACGCGAAATTACAGTCTCTAGCTAGGTCCGGGCATTGACTGCTGTAGCCCAACTGTACTGATTCTGTCAATACTCGACCAATTGCGCTGATATTGGCTCCAAACGGGCTGGTGCCGCATCCAACAACATAACAGCACAGTGGCAGTCGGCTGGTACCTCTCGTGTTCGGCGTCCCTGAATGTGTATGCACGCGAAATTACAGTCTCTAGCTAGGTCAAGTATTGACTGCTGTAGCCCAACTGTACTGATTCCGTCAATACGGGGCTGATTCCGCCGATATCGGATCCAAACGGGCTGGTGCCGCATCCAACAACACAAGGAAGCACAGTGGGAGTCGGCTGGTACCTCTCGTGTTCGGCGTCCCTGAATGTGTATGCACGCGAAATTACAGTCTCTAGCTAGGTCAAGTATTGACTGCTGTAGCCCAACTGTACTGATTCCGTCAATACGGGGCTGATTCCGCTGATATCGGATCCAAACGGGCTGGTGCCGCATCCAACAACACAAGGAAGCACAGTGGGAGTCGGCTGGTACTCCTCTCGTGTTCGGCGTCCCTGAATGTGTATGCACGCGAAATTACAGTCTCTAGCTAGGTCCAAGTATTGACTGCTGTAGCCCAACTGTACTGATTCCGTCAATACTGACCAATTGCGCTGATATTGGCTCCAAACGGGCTGGTGCCGCATCCAACAAGACAAGGAAGCACAGTGGCAGTCGGCTGGTACCATTCTCGTGTTCGGCGTCCCTGAATGTGTATGCACGCGAAATTGCAGCCTCTAGCTAGGTCAAGTATTGACTGCTGTAGCCCAACTGTACTGATTCCGTCAGCATTGACTGCCAGCCCAACTGTACTGATTCCGTCAATACGGGGCTGATTGCGCCGCTGATATTGCCCGTACCGGGCTTGGCGCCGCATCCAACAACACAAGGAAGCACAGTGGCAGTCGGCTGGTACCGCCACTCTCGTGTTCGGCGTCCCTGAATGTGTATGCACGCGAAATTGCAGCCTCTAGCTAGGTCAAGTATTGACTGCTGTAGCCCAACTGTACTGATTCTGTCAATACTCGACCAATTGCGCTGATATTGGCACCAAACGGGCTGGTGCCGCATCCAACAAGACAAGGAAGCACAGTGGGAGTCGGCTGGTACCTCTCGTGTTCGGCGTCCCTGAATGTGTATGCACGCGAAATTATAGACTTTAGGTCCAAGTATTGACTGCTGTAGCCCAACTGTACTGATTCCGTCAATACTCGACCAATTGCGCTGATATTGGCTCCAAACGGGCTGGTGCCGCATCCAACAAGACAAGGAAGCACAGTGGCAGTCGGCTGGTACCATTCTCGTGTTCGGCGTCCCTGAATGTGTATGCACGCGAAATTACAGCCTCTAGCTAGGTCAAGTATTGACTGCTGTAGCCCAACTGTACTGATTCCGTCAGCATTGACTGCTGTAGCCCAACTGTACTGATTCCGTCAATACGGGGCTGATTGCGCTGATATTGGCTCCAAACGGGCTGGTGCCGCATCCAACAACACAAGGAAGCACAGTGGCAGTCGGCTGGTACCACTCTCGTGTTCGGCGTCCCTGAATGTGTATGCACGCGAAATTGCAGCCTCTAGCTAGGTCAAGTATTGACTGCTGTAGCCCAACTGTACTGATTCTGTCAATACTGACCAATTGCGCTGATATTGGCTCCAAACGGGCTGGTGCCGCATCCAACAACATAACAAAGCACAGTGGCAGTCGGCTGGTACTCTCGTGTTCGGCGTCCCTGAATGTGTATGCACGCGAAATTACAGTCTCTAGCTAGGTCAAGTATTGACTGCTGTAGCTGGCCAACTGTACTGATTCCGTCAATTACGGGGCTGATTCCGCTGATATCGGATCCAAACGGGCTGGTGCCGCATCCAACAACACAAGGAAGCACAGTGGGAGTCGGCTGGTACCTCTCGTGTTCGGCGTCCCTGAATGTGTATGCACGCGAAATTACAGTCTCTAGCTAGGTCAAGTATTGACTGCTGTAGCCCAACTGTACTGATTCCGTCAATACGGGGCTGATTCCGCTGATATCGGATCCAAACGGGCTGGTGCCGCATCCAACAACACAAGGAAGCACAGTGGGAGTCGGCTGGTACCTCTCGTGTTCGGCGTCCCTGAATGTGTATGCACGCGAAATTGCAGCTCCTAGCTAGGTCCAAGTATTGACTGCTGTAGCCCAACTGTACTGATTCCGTCAATACTCGACCAATTGCGCTGATATTGGCTCCAAACGGGCTGGTGCCGCATCCAACAAGACAAGGAAGCACAGTGGCAGTCGGCTGGTACCATTCTCGTGTTCGGCGTCCCTGAATGTGTATGCACGCGAAATTGCAGCCTCTAGCTAGGTCAAGTATTGACTGCTGTAGCCCAACTGTACTGATTCCGTCAGCATTGACTGCTGTAGCCCAACTGTACTGATTCCGTCAATACGGGGCTGATTGCGCTGATATTGGCTCCAAACGGGCTGGTGCCGCATCCAACAACACAAGGAAGCACAGTGGCAGTCGGCTGGTACCACTCTCGTGTTCGGCGTCCCTGAATGTGTATGCACGCGAAATTGTACAGCCTCTAGCTAGGTCAAGTATTGACTGCTGTAGCCCAACTGTACTGATTCTGTCAATACTCGACCAATTGCGCTGATATCGGCACCAAACGGGCTGGTGCCGCATCCAACAAGACAAGGAAGCACAGTGGGAGTCGGCTGGTACCACTCTCGTGTTCGGCGTCCCCGAATGTGTATGCACGCGAAATTATAGACTTTAGGTCCAAGTATTGACTGCTGTAGCCCAACTGTACTGATTCCGTCAATACTCGACCAATTGCGCTGATATTGGCTCCAAACGGGCTGGTGCCGCATCCAACAAGACAAGGAAGCACAGTGGCAGTCGGCTGGTACCATTCTCGTGTTCGGCGTCCCTGAATGTGTATGCACGCGAAATTACAGCCTCTAGCTAGGTCAAGTATTGACTGCTGTAGCCCAACTGTACTGATTCCGTCAGCATTGACTGCTGTAGCCCAACTGTACTGATTCCGTCAATACGGGGCTGATTGCGCTGATATTGGCTCCAAACGGGCTGGTGCCGCATCCAACAACACAAGGAAGCACAGTGGCAGTCGGCTGGTACCACTCTCGTGTTCGGCGTCCCTGAATGTGTATGCACGCGAAATTGCAGCCTCTAGCTAGGTCAAGTATTGACTGCTGTAGCCCAACTGTACTGATTCTGTCAATACTCGACCAATTGCGCTGATATTGGCACCAAACGGGCTGGTGCCGCATCCAACAAGACAAGGAAGCACAGTGGGAGTCGGCTGGTACCTCTCGTGTTCGGCGTCCCTGAATGTGTATGCACGCGAAATTATAGACTTTAGGTCCAAATATTGACTGCTGTAGCCCAACTGTACTGATTCCGTCAATACTCGACCAATTCCGCTGATATTGGCACCAAACGGGCTGGTGCCGCATCCAACAACATAACGAAGCACAGTGGGAGTCGGCTGGTACCTCTCGTGTTCGGCGTCCCTGAATGTGTATGCACGCGAAATTACAGTCTCTAGCTAGGTCCAAGTATTGACTGCTGTAGCCCAACTGTACTGATTCCGTCAATACGGGGCTGATTGCGCTGATATCGGCTCCAAACGGGCTGGTGCCGCATCCAACAACACAAGGAAGCACAGTGGCAGTCGGCTGGTACCTCTCGTGTTCGGTGTCCCTGAATGTGTATGCACGCGAAATTACAGCCTCTAGCTAGGTCAAGTATTGACTGCTGTAGCCCAACTGTACGGATTCTGTCAATACTCGACCAATTGCGCTGATATTGGCTCCAAACGGGCTGGTGCCGCATCCAACAAGACAAGGAAGCACAGTGGGAGTCGGCTGGTACCTCTCGTGTTCGGCGTCCCTGAATGTGTATGCACGCGAAATTACAGCCTCTAGCTAGGTCAAGTATTGACTGCTGTAGCCCAACTGTACTGATTCCGTCAGCATTGACTGCTGTAGCCCAACTGTACTGATTCCGTCAGCATTGACTGCTGTAGCCCAACTGTACTGATTTCGTCAATACGGGGCTGATTGCGCTGATATTGGCTCCAAACGGGCTGGTGCCGCATCCAACAACACAAGGAAGCACAGTGGCAGTCGGCTGGTACCTCTCGTGTTCGGTGTCCCTGAATGTGTATGCACGCGAAATTGCAGCCTCTAGCTAGGTCAAGTATTGACTGCTGTAGCCCAACTGTACTGATTCCGTCAGCATTGACTGCTGTAGCCCAACTGTACTGATTCCGTCAATACGGGGCTGATTGCGCTGATATTGGCTCCAAACGGGCTGGTGCCGCATCCAACAACATAACGAAGCACAGTGGGAGTCGGCTGGTACCTCTCGTGTTCGGCGTCCCTGAATGTGTATGCACGCGAAATTACAGTCTCTAGCTAGGTCAAGTATTGACTGCTGTAGCCCAACTGTACTGATTCCGTCAATACGGGGCTGATTCCGCTGATATCGGATCCAAACGGGCTGGTGCCGCATCCAACAACACAAGGAAGCACAGTGGGAGTCGGCTGGTACCTCTCGTGTTCGGCGTCCCTGAATGTGTATGCACGCGAAATTACAGTCTCTAGCTAGGTCAAGTATTGACTGCTGTAGCCCAACTGTACTGATTCCGTCAATACGGGGCTGATTCCGCTGATATCGGATCCAAACGGGCTGGTGCCGCATCCAACAAGACAAGGAAGCACAGTGGGAGTCGGCTGGTACCTCTCGTGTTCGGCGTCCCTGAATGTGTATGCACGCGAAATTACAGTCTCTAGCTAGGTCCAAGTATTGACTGCTGTAGCCCAACTGTACTGATTCCGTCAATACTCGACCAATTGCGCTGATATTGGCTCCAAACGGGCTGGTGCCGCATCCAACAAGACAAGGAAGCACAGTGGCAGTCGGCTGGTACCATTCTCGTGTTCGGCGTCCCTGAATGTGTATGCACGCGAAATTGCAGCCTCTAGCTAGGTCAAGTATTGACTGCTGTAGCCCAACTGTACTGATTCCGTCAGCATTGACTGCTGTAGCCCAACTGTACTGATTCCGTCAATACGGGGCTGATTGCGCTGATATTGGCTCCAAACGGGCTGGTGCCGCATCCAACAACACAAGGAAGCACAGTGGCAGTCGGCTGGTACCACTCTCGTGTTCGGCGTCCCTGAATGTGTATGCACGCGAAATTATAGACTTTAGGTCCAAATATTGACTGCTGTAGCCCAACTGTACTGATTCCGTCAATACTCGACCAATTCCGCTGATATTGGCACCAAACGGGCTGGTGCCGCATCCAACAACATAACGAAGCACAGTGGGAGTCGGCTGGTACCTCTCGTGTTCGGCGTCCCTGAATGTGTATGCACGCGAAATTACAGTCTCTAGCTAGGTCCAAGTATTGACTGCTGTAGCCCAACTGTACTGATTCCGTCAATACGGGGCTGATTGCGCTGATATCGGCTCCAAACGGGCTGGTGCCGCATCCAACAACACAAGGAAGCACAGTGGCAGTCGGCTGGTACCTCTCGTGTTCGGTGTCCCTGAATGTGTATGCACGCGAAATTACAGCCTCTAGCTAGGTCCAAGTATTGACTGCTGTAGCCCAACTGTACTGATTCTGTCAATACTCGACCAATTGCGCTGATATTGGCTCCAAACGGGCTGGTGCCGCATCCAACAACACAAGGAAGCACAGTGGCAGTCGGCTGGTACCTCTCGTGTTCGGTGTCCCTGAATGTGTATGCACGCGAAATTACAGCCTCTAGCTAGGTCCAAGTATTGACTGCTGTAGCCCAACTGTACTGATTCTGTCAATACTGACCAATTGCGCTGATATTGGCTCCAAACGGGCTGGTGCCGCATCCAACAAGACAAGGAAGCACAGTGGGAGTCGGCTGGTACCTCTCGTGTTCGGCGTCCCTGAATGTGTATGCACGCGAAATTACAGCCTCTAGCTAGGTCAAGTATTGACTGCTGTAGCCCAACTGTACTGATTCCGTCAGCATTGACTGCTGTAGCCCAACTGTACTGATTCCGTCAATACGGGGCTGATTGCGCTGATATCGGCTCCAAACGGGCTGGTGCCGCATCCAACAACATAACGAAGCACAGTGGGAGTCGGCTGGTACTCTCGTGTTCGGCGTCCCTGAATGTGTATGCACGCGAAATTACAGTCTCTAGCTAGGTCCAAGTATTGACTGCTGTAGCCCAACTGTACTGATTCCGTCAATACGGGGCTGATTGCGCTGATATCGGCTCCAAACGGGCTGGTGCCGCATCCAACAACACAAGGAAGCACAGTGGCAGTCGGCTGGTACCACTCTCGTGTTCGGCGTCCCTGAATGTGTATGCACGCGAAATTACAGCCTCTAGGTCCAAGTATTGACTGCTGTAGCCCAACTGTACTGATTCCGTCAATACGGGGCTGATTGCGCTGATATTGGCTCCAAACGGGCTGGTGCCGCATCCAACAACACAACGGAAGCACAGTGGGAGTCGGCTGGTACCTCTCGTGTTCGGCGTCCCTGAATGTGTATGCACGCGAAATTACAGTCTCTAGCTAGGTCCAAGTATTGACTGCTGTAGCCCAACTGTACTGATTCCGTCAATACGGGGCTGATTGCGCTGATATTGGCTCCAAACGGGCTGGTGCCGCATCCAACAACACAAGGAAGCACAGTGGCAGTCGGCTGGTACCTCTCGTGTTCGGCGTCCCTGAATGTGTATGCACGCGAAATTGCAGTCCTCTAGCTAGGTCAAGTATTGACTGCTGTAGCCCAACTGTACTGATTCCGTCAATACGGGGCTGATTCCGCTGATATTGGCTCCAAACGGGCTGGTGCCGCATCCAACAACACAAGGAAGCACAGTGGCAGTCGGCTGGTACCTCTCGTGTTCGGCGTCCCTGAATGTGTATGCACGCGAAATTACAGCCTCTAGCTAGGTCCAAGTATTGACTGCTGTAGCCCAACTGTACTGATTCCGTCAATACTCGACCAATTGCGCTGATATTGGCTCCAAACGGGCTGGTGCCGCATCCAACAACACAAGGAAGCACAGTGGCAGTCGGCTGGTACCACTCTCGCGTTCGGCGTCCCTGAATGTGTATGCACGCGAAATTGCAGCCTCTAGCTAGGTCAAGTATTGACTGCTGTAGCCCAACTGTACTGATTCCGTCAGCATTGACTGCTGTAGCCCAACTGTACTGATTCCGTCAATACGGGGCTGATTGCGCTGATATTGGCTCCAAACGGGCTGGTGCCGCATCCAACAACACAAGGAAGCACAGTGGCAGTCGGCTGGTACTACTCTCGTGTTCGGCGTCCCTGAATGTGTATGCACGCGAAATTACAGCCTCTAGCTAGGTCAAGTATTGACTGCTGTAGCCCAACTGTACTGATTCTGTCAATACTTGATGCCGCTGTTATTGGCTCCAAACGGGCTGGTGCCGCATCCAACAACATAACGAAGCACAGTGGGAGTCGGCTGGTACCTCTCGTGTTCGGCGTCCCTGAATGTGTATGCACGCGAAATTACAGCCTCTAGGTCCGAATATTGACTGCTGTAGCCCAACTGTACTGATTCCGTCAATACGGGGCTGATTGCGCTGATATCGGATCCAAACGGATTGGTGCCGCATCCAACAAGACAAACGAAGCACAGTGGGAGTCGGCTGGTACCTCTCGTGTTCGGCGTCCCTGAATGTGTATGCACGCGAAATTACAGTCGCTAGCTAGGTCAAGTATTGACTGCTGTAGCCCAACTGTACTGATTCCGTCAATACGGGGCTGATTCCGCTGATATTGGCTCCAAACGGGCTGGTGCCGCATCCAACAACACAAGGAAGCACAGTGGCAGTCGGCTGGTACCTCTCGTGTTCGGTGTCCCTGAATGTGTATGCACGCGAAATTACAGCCTCTAGGTCCGAAATATTGACTGCTGTAGCCCAACTGTACTGATTCCGTCAATACGGGGCTGATTGCGCTGATATCAGATCCAAACGGATTGGTGCCGCATCCAACAACATAACGAAGCACAGTGGGAGTCGGCTGGTACCTCTCGTGTTCGGCGTCCCTGAATGTGTATGCACGCGAAATTACAGCCTCTAGGTCCGAATATTGACTGCTGTAGCCCAACTGTACTGATTCCGTCAATACTCGACCAATTGCGCTGATATCGGATCCAAACGGATTGGTGCCGCATCCAACAACATAACGAAGCACAGTGAGTCGGCTGGTACCTCTCGTGTTCGGTGTCCCTGAATGTGTATGCACGCGAAATTACAGCCTCTAGGTCCGAATATTGACTGCTGTAGCCCAACTGTACTGATTCCGTCAATACGGGGCTGATTGCGCTGATATCGGATCCAAACGGATTGGTGCCGCATCCAACAACATAACGAAGCACAGTGGCAGTCGGCTGGTACCACTCTCGTGTTCGGCGTCCCTGAATGTGTATGCACGCGAAATTACAGCCTCTAGGTCCAAGTATTGACTGCTGTAGCCCAACTGTACTGATTCCGTCAATACGGGGCTGATTGCGCTGATATTGGCTCCAAACGGGCTGGTGCCGCATCCAACAACACAAGGAAGCACAGTGGCAGTCGGCTGGTACCTCTCGTGTTCGGTGTCCCTGAATGTGTATGCACGCGAAATTACAGCCTCTAGGTCCAAATATTGACTGCTGTAGCCCAACTGTACTGATTCCGTCAATACTCGACCAATTGCGCTGATATTGGCTCCAAACGGGCTGGTGCCGCATCCAACAACATAACGAAGCACAGTGGGAGTCGGCTGGTACCTCTCGTGTTCGGCGTCCCTGAATGTGTATGCACGCGAAATTACAGCCTCTAGGTCCGAATATTGACTGCTGTAGCCCAACTGTACTGATTCCGTCAATACTGACCAATTGCGCTGATATCGGATCCAAACGGATTGGTGCCGCATCCAACAACATAACGAAGCACAGTGGGAGTCGGCTGGTACCTCTCGTGTTCGGTGTCCCTGAATGTGTATGCACGCGAAATTACAGCCTCTAGGTCCGAATATTGACTCAATACGCTGTTGCGCGAGCCCAACTGTACTGATTCCGTCGGTGTCCTGGTGAATACGGGGCTGATTGCGCTGATATGATTCCGGACCGCACTCCAAACGGGCTGGTGCCGCATCCAACAACACAAGGAAGCACAGTAACGTGTTCGGTGTCCTGAAGCACAGTGGCAGTCGGCTGGTACCACTCTCGTCAATACGTTCGGCGTCCCTGAAACAACACAAGGAAGCACAGTGTGTATGCACGCGAAATTACAGCCTCTAGGTCCAAGTATTGACTGCTGTAGCCCAACTGTACTGATTCCGTCAATACGGGGCTGATTGCGCTCCAACAACATAACGATATTGGCTCCGTGTTCGGCGTCCCTGAAACGGAAATTACAGCTGGTGCCGCATCCAACAACACAAGGAATCCAACAACACAAGCACAGTGGCAGTCGGCTGGTACCTCTCGTGTTCGGCGTCCCTGAATGTGTATGCACGCGAAATTACAGCCTCTAGGTCCAAATATTGACTGCTGTAGCCCAACTGTACTGATTCCGTCAATACTCGACCAATTGCGCTGATATTGGCTCCAAACGGCTGGTGCCGCATCCAACAACATAACGAAGCACAGTGGGAGTCGGCTGGTACCTCTCGTGTTCGGTGTCCCTGAATGTGTATGCACGCGAAATTACAGCCTCTAGGTCCAAGTATTGACTGCTGTAGCCCAACTGTACTGATTCCGTCAATACTCGATTGCGCTGATATCGGATCCAAACGGATTGGTGCCGCATCCAACAACATAACGAAGCACAGTGGGAGTCGGCTGGTACCTCTCGTGTTCGGTGTCCCTGAATGTGTATGCACGCGAAATTACAGTCTCTAGCTAGGTCCAAGTATTGACTGCTGTAGCCCAACTGTACTGATTCCGTCAATACGGGGCTGATTGCGCTGATATCGGCTCCAAACGGATTGGTGCCGCATCCAACAACATAACGAAGCACAGGGGAGTCGGCTGGTACCTCGTGTTCGGTGTCCCTGAATGTATGCACGCGAAATTACAGTCTCTAGCTAGGTCCAAGTATTGACTGCTGTAGCCCAACTGTACTGATTCCGTCAATACGGGGCTCGACCAATTGCGCTGATATTGGCTCCAAACGGGCTGGTGCCGCATCCAACAACAAGGAAGCACAGTGGGAGTCGGCTGGTACCTCTCGTGTTCGGTGTCCCTGAATGTGTATGCACGCGAAATTACAGCCTCTAGCTAGGTCCAAGTATTGACTGCTGTAGCCCAACTGTACTGATTCCGTCAATACGGGGCTGATTGCGCTGATATCGGATCCTAACGGGCTGGTGCCGCATCCAACAACACAAGGAAGCACAGTGGGAGTCGGCTGGTACCACTCGTGTTCGGCGTGTGTAATGTGTATGCACGCGAAATTACAGCCTCTAGCTAGGTCCAAGTATTGACTGCTGTAGCCCAACTGTACTGATTCCGAAGTCAATACTCGACCAATTGCGCTGATATCGGATCCAAACGGCTGGTGCCATCCAACAACATAACGAAGCACAGTGGGAGTCGGCTGGTACCTCTCGTGTTCGGCGTCCCTGAATGTGTATGCACGCGAAATACAGCCTCCTAGGTCCGAATATTGACTGCTGTAGCCCAACTGTACTGATTCCGTCAATACGGGGCTGATTGCGCTGATATCGGATCCAAACGGATTGGTGCCGCATCCAACAACACAAGGAAGCACAGTGGCAGTCGGCTGGTACCACTCACGTGTTCGGCGTCCCTGAATGTGTATGCAGCGCGAAATTACAGCCTCTAGGTCCAAGTATTGACTGCTGTAGCCCAACTGTACTGATTCCGTCAATACGGGGTTGATTCCGCTGATATTGGCACCAACGGGCTGGTGCCGCATCCAACAACACAAGGAAGCACAGTGGGAGTCGGCTGGTACCTCTCGTGTTCGGTGTCCCTCTGAATGTGTATGCACGCGAAATTACAGCCTCTAGCTAGGTCCAAGTATTGACTGCTGTAGCCCAACTGTACTGATTCCGTCAATATGGGCTGATTGGTGCCGGATATCGGATCCAAACGGATTGGTGCCGCATCCAACAACATAACGAAGCACAGTGGGAGTCGGCTGGTACTCGTGTTCGGTGTGTCCCTGTCTCTAGCCAGGGTGTGTATGCACACGCGAAATTACAGTCTCCAACAACATAACGAAGCACAGTGGGAGTCGGCTGGTACCTCTCGTGTTCGGCGTCCCTGAATGTGTATGCACACCGAAATTACAGTCTCTGAGTCCAATATTGACTGCTGTAGCCCAACTGTACTGATTCCGTCAATACGGGGCTGATTGCGCTGATATCGGCTCCAAAACAGTTAATTGCCGCATCAACAAGACAAGGAAGCACAGTGAGTCGGCTGTACCTCTCGTGTTCGGCGTCCCTGAATGTGTATGCACGCGAAATTACAGTCTCTAGGTAGGTCCGAATATTGACTGCTGTAGCCCAACTGTACTGATTCCGTCAATACGGGCTGATTCCGCTGATATTGGCTCCAAACGAGCTGGTGTCGCATCAACAGAGACAAGGAAGCACAGTGGGAGTCGGCTGGTACCTCTCGTGTTCGGCGTCCCTGAATGTGTATGCACGCGAAATTACAGCCTCTAGGTCCGAATATTGACGCTGTAGCCCAACTGTACTGATTCCGTCAATACGGGGCTGATTGCGCTAATATCGGATCCAAACGGGCTGGTGCCGCATCCAACAAGACAAGGAAGCACAGTGGATGGCTGACCCTCTCGTGTTCGGCGTCCCTGGAATGTGTATGCGCGAAATTACAGCCCTAGGTCCGAATATTGACTGCTGTAGCCCAACTGTACTGATTCCGTCAATACGGGGCTGATTGCGCTGATATCGGCTCCAAAAACGGGCTGGTGCCGCATCCAACAAGACAAGGAAGCACAGTGGGAGTCGGCTGGTACCTCTCGTGTTCGGCGTCCCTGAATGTGTATGCACGCGAAATTACAGCCTCTAGGTCCGAATATTGACTGCTGTAGCCCAACTGTACTACTGATTCCGTCAATACGGGGCTGATTGCGCTGATATCGGCTCCAAACGGGCTGGTGCCGCATCCAACAAGACAAGGAAGCACAGTGGGAGTCGGCTGGTACCTCTCGTGTTCGGCGTCCCTGAATGTGTATGCACGCGAAATTACAGCCTCTAGGTCCGAATACACTGTACTGTACTGCTGACAGATCCAACTACTGATTCCGTCAATACCGCGCTCTGATATTGGCTCCAAACGGGCTGGTGCCGCAATAAGACAAGGAAGCACAGTGGGAGTCGGCTGGTAGTCGGCGCTGGTACCTCAGCCTCGTGTTCAGCCCAACTGTCCCTGAATGTGTATGCGCGAAATTACAGTCTCTAGCTAGGGTCGCCGCATAACAAGACAAGGAAGCACAGTGGGAGTCGGCTGGTACTGAATGCTGCTGTAGCCCAACTGTACTATTGACTCGACCAATTGCGCTGATATTGGGGGCTCCAAACGGCTCCAAACGCTGTGCCGCATCCAAGAAGACAAGGAAGCACAGTGGGAGATCGGCTGGTACCTCTCGTGTTCGGCGTCCCTGAATGTGTATGCACGCAAATTACAGCCTCTAGAGTCCGAATATTGACTGCTGTAGCCCAACTGTACTGATTCCGTCCGTACGGGGCTGATTGCGCTGATATCGGCTCCAAACGGGCTGGTGCCGCATCCAACAAGACAAGGAAGCACAGTGGGAGTCGGCTGGTACTCTCGTGTTCGGCGTCCCTGAATGTGTATGCACGCGAAATTACAGCCTCTAGGTCCGAATATTGACTGCTGTAGCCCAACTGTACTGATTCCGTTAATACGGGGCTGATTGCGCTGATATCGGATCCAAACGGGCTGGTGCCGCATCCAACAAGACAAGGAAGCACAGTGGGAGTCGGCTGGTACCTCTCGTGTTCGGCGTCCCTGAATGTGTATGCACGCTGAAATTACAGCCTCTAGGTCCGAATATTGACTGCTGTAGCCCAACTGTACTGATTCCGTCAATACGGGGCTGATTGCGCTGATATCGGCTCCAAACGGATTGGTGCCGCATCCAAAGACAAGGAAGCACAGTGGGAGTCGGCTGGTACCTCTCGTGTTCGGCGTCCCTGAATGTATGTCACGCGAAAGTTACAGCCTCTAGGTCCGAATATTGACTGCTGTAGCCCAACTGTACTGATTCCGTCAATACGGGGCTGATTGCGCTGATATCGGCTCCAAACGGGCTGGTGCCGCACATCCAACAACACAAGGAAGCACAGTGGGAGTCGGCTGGTACCTCTCGTGTTCGGCGTCCCTGAATGTGTATGCGCGAAATTACGCCTCTAGAGGTCCAAGTATACTGCTGTAGCCCAACTGTACTATTCCGCTACTCGACCAATTGCGCTGATATTGGCCAAGGGCTGGTGCCGCATCCAACAACACAAGGAAGCACAGTGACGGCTGGTACTCTCGTGTTCGGCGTCCCTGAGTGTATGCCCAAATTACTCTCTAGTAGGTCAAGTGATTGTAGCCCAACTATTGTGATTCCGTCAATACTCGACCAATTGCGCTGATATTGGCTCCAAACGGGCTGGTGCCGCATCCAACAAGACAAGGAAGCACAGTGGGAGTCGGCTGGTACCTCTCGTGTTCGGCGTCCCTGAATGTGTATGCACGCGAAATTACAGCCTCTAGGTCCGAATATTGACTGCTGTAGCGAAAAGCCAACTGTACTGATTCCGTCAATACTCGACCAATTGCGCTGATATCGGATCCAAACGGGCTGGTGCCGCATCCAACAACACAAGGAAGCACAGTGGGAGTCGGCTGGTACCTCTCGTGTTCGGCGTCCCTGAATGTGTATGCACGCGAAATTACAGTCTCTAGCTAGGTCCAAGTATTGACTGCTGTAGCCCAACTGTACTGATTCCGTCAATACTCGACCAATTGCGCTGATATTGGCTCCAAACGGGCTGGTGCCGCATCCAACAAGACAAGGAAGCACAGTGGGAGTCGGCTGGTACCTCTCGTGTTCGGCGTCCCTGAATGTGTATGCACGCGAAATTACAGTCTCTAGCTAGGTCCGAATATTGACTGCTGTAGCCCAACTGTACTGATTCCGTCAATACTCGACCAATTGCGCTGATATTGGCTCCAAACGGGCTGGTGCCGCATCCAACAAGACAAGGAAGCACAGTGGGAGTCGGCTGGTACCTCTCGTGTTCGGCGTCCCTGAATGTGTATGCACGCGAAATTACAGTCTCTAGCTAGGTCAAGTATTGACTGCTGTAGCCCAACTGTACTGATTCCGTCAATACTCGACCAATTGCGCTGATATTGGCTCCAAACGGGCTGGTGCCGCATCCAACAAGACAAGGAAGCACAGGTGGGAGTCGGCTGGTACCTCTCGTGTTCGGTGTCCCTGAATGTGTATGCACGCGAAATTACAGCCTCTAGGTCCAAATATTGACTGCTGTAGCCCAACTGTACTGATTCCGTCAATACTCGACCAATTGCGCTGATATTGGCTCCAAACGGGCTGGTGCCGCATCCAACAACATAACGAAGCACAGTGGGAGTCGGCTGGTACCTCTCGTGTTCGGTGTTCCTGAATGTGTATGCACGCGAAATTACAGTCTCTAGCTAGGTCCAAGTATTGACTGCTGTAGCCCAACTGTACTGATTCCGTCAATACTCGACCAATTGCGCTGATATTGGCTCCAAACGGGCTGGTGCCGCATCCAACAAGACAAGGAAGCACAGTGGGAGTCGGCTGGTACACTCTCGTGTTCGGTGTCCCTGAATGTGTATGCACGCGAAATTACAGCCTCTAGGTCCAAGTATTGACTGCTGTAGCCCAACTGTACTGATTCCGTCAATACGGGGCTGATTGCGCTGATATTGGCTCCAAGCGGGCTGGTGCCGCATCCAACAACATAACGAAGCACAGTGGGAGTCGGCTGGTACCTCTCGTGTTCGGCGTCCCTGAATGTGTATGCACGCGAAATTACAGTCTCTAGCTAGGTCCGAATATTGACTGCTGTAGCCCAACTGTACTGATTCCGTCAATACTCGACCAATTGCGCTGATATTGGCTCCAAACGGGCTGGTGCCGCATCCAACAAGACAAGGAAGCACAGTGGGAGTCGGCTGGTACCTCTCGTGTTCGGCGTCCCTGAATGTGTATGCACGCGAAATTACAGTCTCTAGCTAGGTCAAGTATTGACTGCTGTAGCCCAACTGTACTGATTCCGCCAATACGGGGCTGATTGCGCTGATATTGGCTCCAAACGGGCTGGTGCCGCATCCAACAAGACAAGGAAGCACAGTGGGAGTCGGCTGGTACCTCTCGTGTTCGGTGTCCCTGAATGTGTATGCACGCGAAATTACAGTCTCTAGCTAGGTCCAAATATTGACTGCTGTAGCCCAACTGTACTGATTCCGTCAATACTCGACCAATTGCGCTGATATTGGCTCCAAACGGGCTGGTGCCGCATCCAACAACATAACGAAGCACAGTGGGAGTCGGCTGGTACCTCTCGTGTTCGGTGTTCCTGAATGTGTATGCACGCGAAATTACAGTCTCTAGCTAGGTCCAAGTATTGACTGCTGTAGCCCAACTGTACTGATTCCGTCAATACTCGACCAATTGCGCTGATATTGGCTCCAAACGGGCTGGTGCCGCATCCAACAAGACAAGGAAGCACAGTGGGAGTCGGCTGGTACCTCTCGTGTTCGGTGTCCCTGAATGTGTATGCACGCGAAATTACAGCCTCTAGGTCCAAGTATTGACTGCTGTAGCCCAACTGTACTGATTCCGTCAATACGGGGCTGATTGCGCTGATATTGGCTCCAAGCGGGCTGGTGCCGCATCCAACAACATAACGAAGCACAGTGGCAGTCGGCTGGTACCTCTCGTGTTCGGCGTCCCTGAATGTGTATGCACGCGAAATTATAGACTTTAGGTCCGAATATTGACTGCTGTAGCCCAACTGTACTGATTCCGTCAATACTCGACCAATTGCGCTGATATTGGCTCCAAACGGGCTGGTGCCGCATCCAACAAGACAAGGAAGCACAGTGGGAGTCGGCTGGTACCTCTCGTGTTCGGCGTCCCTGAATGTGTATGCACGCGAAATTACAGCCTCTAGGTCCAAGTATTGACTGCTGTAGCCTAACTGTACTGATTCCGTCAATACTCGACCAATTCCGCTGATATTGGCTCCAAACGGGCTGGTGCCGCATCCAACAACACAAGGAAGCACAGTGGGAGTCGGCTGGTACCTCTTGTGTTCGGCGTCCCTGAATGTGTATGCACGCGAAATTACAGCCTCTAGCTAGGTCAAGTATTGACTGCTGTAGCCCAACTGTACTGATTCCGTCAATACTCGACCAATTGCGCTGATATTGGCTCCAAACGGGCTGGTGCCGCATCCAACAAGACAAGGAAGCACAGTGGGAGTCGGCTGGTACCTCTCGTGTTCGGCGTCCCTGAATGTGTATGCACGCGAAATTACAGTCTCTAGCTAGGTCAAGTATTGACTGCTGTAGCCCAACTGTACTGATTCCGTCAATACGGGGCTGATTGCGCTGATATTGGCTCCAAACGGGCTGGTGCCGCATCCAACAACACAAGGAAGCACAGTGGGAGTCGGCTGGTACCTCTTGTGTTCGGTGTCCCTGAATGTGTATGCACGCGAAATTACAGCCTCTAGGTCCGAATATTGACTGCTGTAGCCCAACTGTACTGATTCCGTCAATACGGGGCTGATTGCGCTGATATCGGATCCAAACGGATTGGTGCCGCATCCAACAACATAACGAAGCACAGTGGGAGTCGGCTGGTACCTCTCGTGTTCGGTGTCCCTGAATGTGTATGCACGCGAAATTACAGTCTCTAGCTAGGTCCAAGTATTGACTGCTGTAGCCCAACTGTACTGATTCCGTCAATACTCGACCAATTGCGCTGATATTGGCTCCAAACGGGCTGGTGCCGCATCCAACAAGACAAGGAAGCACAGTGGGAGTCGGCTGGTACCTCTCGTGTTCGGCGTCCCTGAATGTGTATGCACGCGAAATTACAGTCTCTAGCTAGGTCCAAGTATTGACTACATCGCAGCGAAGATGCACCGCGGTGGAGCGAGGCTGAGAAGGCGGAGCTTGCAGCCTTAACCGCCAATGCAACATGGACGTTAGTCAAATGCACCCCAGGAACCCCGCGGTTGCATTCAAAGTGGGTGTACGAGAAAAAGCTGAACGCGGAAGGAGCAATCGAACGATACAAGGCTCGTTTGGTAGGCTTCTCGATAGGTTTTGGGGTCGGGTAAATGCACGGTATTTTCGCTTGCTGCTGCAGCGAGCACCACATGAACTGATGAGTGTCCATCAGCGCTGGATTGTGCTGCCTCATCGGCTTCCTTTCGTTTCCGAGACTTGCGCCTCGTCCTCGTTGAACGCCGCAGTTTTCTTGCCTTATTGCGCGTTCCATTGACCGACTCACACTCCTGGTCATTAGCGGTCAGTCCTCCCACGTTTGCAGCAGGCCGTTCTGCTTCGGGATTGGCGTATTCACTAGTGGCTTCTCGCTTCTTCGGCCTCCCGTAAATTCGCGACATGTTGAGTGATGACGACAGTTCCTTCTGACGGTAAGTACACGATATACCCTTTCGTGCTTTCACTTTTGCCGATCACTCGCCCACTGACAGCCCGCTTTTTTAGTGACTTCTTCTTCTGGTCACGTCGCGCGGTACACTTAGCTCCGAACGTCACTACCTCTCGGAGACTCTGCACTTTTCCTGTGAGGACTTCAATTGGAGACTTCCTTCCTTCGTTCGCACGAGTCGGACTTCGATTCAGGATGAAAGTCGCGTACTCGGCGGCATCGCCCCAAAACTTGGCGCCATATCTGCTCCAAAAATCATGCATCTAACCATGTTGAGAACGGTTCGATGCATTCGTTCCGCTTTCCCATGTGATGCTTGGTTTGATGCCTCGCTGACCTGTCGCGAGACGCCCTCCTCCTTGCAGAACACATCTACATTCCGATACTCTCCTCCACCATCAGTGCGAAGCACGTGGATCTTGCACGAGAACGTCTTCTCGAAGAACACGAGGAACTCTTTGTACTTACGTGCCGCTTCATCCTTCGTTTTCGAGGCGAACACCCGACAGTAATTGCTCTTGTGGTCAATAAAGTTCACAAGGTATCGGTTACCGTGTCGATCACGTGGCGTCATGGGGCCCTCGTTCCCGCACGGCTGTAGCCCAACTGTACTGATTCCGTCAATACTCGACCAATTGCGCTGATATTGGCTCCAAACGGATTGGTGCCGCATCCAACAACATAACGAAGCACAGTGGGAGTCGGCTGGTACCTCTCGTGTTCGGCGTCCCTGAATGTGTATGCACGCGAAATTACAGCCTCTAGGTCCGAATATTGACTGCTGTAGCCCAACTGTACTGATTCCGTCAATACTCGACCAATTGCGCTGATATTGGCTCCAAACGGGCTGGTGCCGCATCCAACAACACAAGGAAGCACAGTGGGAGTCGGCTGGTACCTCTCGTGTTCGGCGTCCCTGAATGTGTATGCACGCGAAATTACAGCCTCTAGATCCAAGTATTGACTGCTGTAGCCCAACTGTACTGATTCCGTCAATACTCGACCAATTGCGCTGATATTGGCTCCAAACGGGCTGGTGCCGCATCCAACAACACAAGGAAGCACAGTGGGAGTCGGCTGGTACCTCTCGTGTTCGGCGTCCCTGAATGTGTATGCACGCGAAATTACAGCCTCTAGATCCAAATATTGACTGCTGTAGCCCAACTGTACTGATTCCGTCAATACTCGACCAATTCCGCTGATATTGGCTCCAAACGGGCTGGTGCCGCATCCAACAACATAACGAAGCACAGTGGCAGTCGGCTGGTACCACTCTCGTGTTCGGCGTCCCTGAATATGTATGCACGCGAAATTACAGCCTCTAGGTCCAAGTATTGACTGCTGTAGCCCAACTGTACTGATTCCGTCAATACTCGACCAATTGCGCTGATATTGGCTCCAAACGGGCTGGTGCCGCATCCAACAACATAACGAAGCACAGTGGCAGTCGGCTGGTACCACTCTCGTGTTCGGCGTCCCTGAATGTGTATGCACGCGAAATTACAGCCTCTAGGTCCCAGTATTGAATGCTGTAGCCCAACTGTACTGATTCCGTCAATACTCGACCAATTGCGCTGATATTGGCTCCAAACGGGCTGGTGCCGCATCCAACAAGACAAGGAAGCACAGTGGGAGTCGGCTGGTACCTCTCGTGTTCGGCGTCCCTGAATGTGTATGCACGCGAAATTACAGCCTCTAGGTCAAGTATTGACTGCTGTAGCCCAACTGTACTGATTCCGTCAATACTCGACCAATTCCGCTGTTATTGGCTCCAAACGGGCTGGTGCCGCATCCAACAAGACAAGGAAGCACAGTGGGAGTCGGCTGGTACCTCTCGTGTTCGGCGTCCCTGAATGTGTATGCACGCGAAATTACAGCCTCTAGGTCCCAGTATTGAATGCTGTAGCCCAACTGTACTGATTCCGTCAATACTGACCAATTGCGCTGATATTGGCACCAAACGGGCTGGTGCCGCATCCAACAAGACAAGGAAGCACAGTGGGAGTCGGCTGGTACCTCTCGTGTTCGGCGTCCCTGAATGTGTATGCACGCGAAATTACAGCCTCTAGCTAGGTCAAGTATTGACTGCTGTAGCCCAACTGTACTGATTCCGTCAATACTCGACCAATTGCGCTGATATTGGCTCCAAACGGGCTGGTGCCGCATCCAACAACACAACGAAGCACAGTGGGAGTCGGCTGGTACCTCTCGTGTTCGGCGTCCCTGAAATGTGTATGCACGCGAAATTACAGTCTTAGCTAGGTCCAAGTATTGACTGCTGTAGCCCAACTGTACTGATTCCGTCAATACTCGACCAATTGCCGCTGATTATTGGCTCCAAACGGGCTGGTGCCGCATCCAACAAGACAAGGAAGCACAGTGGGAGTCGGCTGGTACCTCTCGTGTTCGGCGTCCCTGAATGTGTATGCACGCGAAATTACAGCCTCTAGGTCAAGTATTGACTGCTGTAGCCCAACTGTACTGATTCCGTCAATACGGGGCTGATTGCGCTGATATTGGCTCCAAACGGGCTGGTGCCGCATCCAACAACACAAGGAAGCACAGTGGGAGTCGGCTGGTACCTCGTGTTCGGCGTCCCTGAATGTGTATGCACGCGAAATTACAGCCTCTAGGTCCCAGTATTGAATGCTGTAGCCCAACTGTACTGATTCCGTCAATACTCGACCAATTGCGCTGATATTGGCTCCAAACGGGCTGGTGCCGCATCCAACAACATAACGAAGCACAGTGGGAGTCGGCTGGTACCACTCTCGTGTTCGGCGTCCCTAAATGTGTATGCACGCGAAATTACAGTCTCTAGCTAGGTCAAGTATTGACTGCTGTAGCCCAACTGTACTGATTCCGTCAATACTGACCAATTCCGCTGTTATTGGCTCCAAACGGGCTGGTGCCGCATCCAACAACACAAGGAAGCACAGTCCGGCTGGTACCTCTCGTGTTCGGCGTCCCTGAATGTGTATGCACGCGAAATTACAGCCTCTAGGTCAAGTATTGACTGCTGTAGCCCAACTGTACTGATTCCGTCAATACGGGGCTGATTGCGCTGATATTGGCTCCAAACGGGCTGGTGCCGCATCCAACAACACAAGGAAGCACAGTGGGAGTCGGCTGGTACCACTCTCGTGTTCGGCGTCCCTGAATGTGTATGCACGCGAAATTACAGCTCTAAGAAGGGTCAAGTATTGACTGCTGTAGCCCAACTGTACATTCCGTCAATACTCGACCAATTGCGCTGATATTGGCTCCAACGGGCTGGTGCCGCAAGCACAGTGGGAGTCGGCTGGTACCACTCTCGTGTTCGGCGTCCCTAAATGTGTATGCACGCGAAATTACAGTCTCTAGCTAGGTCAAGTATTGACTGCTGTAGCAACTGTACTGATTCCGACTGACCAATTCCGCTGTTATTGGCTCCAAAACGGGCTGGTGCCGCATCCAACAAGACAAGGAAGCACAGTGGGAGTCGGCTGGTACCACTCTCGTGTTCGGCGTCCCTGAATGTGTATGCACGCGAAATTACAGCCTCTAGGTCAAGTATTGACTGCTGTAGCCCAACTGTACTGATTCCGTCAATACGGGGCTGATTGCGCTGATATCGGCTCCAAACGGATTGGTGCCGCATCCAACAACACAAGGAAGCACAGTGGCAGTCGGCTGGTACCTCTCGTGTTCGGTGTCCCTGAATGTGTATGCACGCGAAATTACAGCCTCTAGCTAGGTCAAGTATTGACTGCTGTAGCCCAACTGTACTGATTCCGTCAATACGGGGCTCGACCAATTCCGCTCATATATTGGCTCCAAACGGATGGTGCCGCATCCAACAACACAAGGAAGCACAGTGGGAGTCGGCTGGTACCACTCGTGTTCGGTGTCCCTGAATGTGTATGCACGCGAAATTACAGCCTCTAGGTCCAAGTATTGACTGCTGTAGCCCAACTGTACTGATTCCGTCAATACGACCAATTCCGCTCATATTGGCTGGCTGGTGCCGCATCCAACAACACAAGGAAGCACAGTGGGAGTCGCTGATCTCGTGTTCGGCGTCCCTGATTGGCACGCGAAATCCAAAGTATTGACGGTACTCCAACTGCTGATTCCGTCAATACGCTGATTGCGCATATTGGCCAACGGCTGGTGCCGCAACACAAGGAAGCACAGTGGGAGTCGGCTGGTACCTCTCGTGTTCGGCGTCCCTGAATGTGTATGCACGCGAAATTACAGCCTCTAGCTAGGTCAAGTATTGACTGCTGTAGCCCAACTGTACTGATTCCGTCAATACGGGGCTGATTGCGCTGATATCGGCTCCAAACGGGCTGGTGCCGCATCCAACAACACAAGGAAGCACAGTGGGAGTCGGCTGGTACCACTCTCGTGTTCGGCGTCCCTGAATGTGTATGCACGCGAAATTACAGCCTCTAGGTCCCAGTATTGAATGCTGTAGCCCAACTGTACTGATTCCGTCAATACTCGACCAATTGCGCTGATATTGGCTCCAAACGGGCTGGTGCCGCATCCAACAACATAACGAAGCACAGTGGGAGTCGGCTGGTACCACTCTCGTGTTCGGCGTCCCTAAATGTGTATGCACGCGAAATTACAGTCTCTAGCTAGGTCAAGTATTGACTGCTGTAGCCCAACTGTACTGATTCCGTCAATACTCGACCAATTCCGCTGTTATTGGCTCCAAACGGGCTGGTGCCGCATCCAACAAGACAAGGAAGCACAGTGGGAGTCGGCTGGTACCTCTCGTGTTCGGCGTCCCTGAATGTGTATGCACGCGAAATTACAGCCTCTAGGTCAAGTATTGACTGCTGTAGCCCAACTGTACTGATTCCGTCAATACTCGACCAATTCCGCTGATATTGGCTCCAAACGGGCTGGTGCCGCATCCAACAAGACAAGGAAGCACAGTGGGAGTCGGCTGGTACCTCTCGTGTTCGGCGTCCCTGAATGTGTATGCACGCGAAATTACAGCCTCTAGGTCCCAGTATTGAATGCTGTAGCCCAACTGTACTGATTCCGTCAATACGGGGCTGATTGCGCTGATATCGGCTCCAAACGGATTGGTGCCGCATCCAACAACACAAGGAAGCACAGTGTGAGTCGGCTGGTACCTCTTGTGTTCGGCGTCCCTGAATGTGTATGCACGCGAAATTACAGCCTCTAGCTAGGTCAAGTATTGACTGCTGTAGCCCAACTGTACTGATTCCGTCAATACGGGGCTGATTGCGCTGATATCGGCTCCAAACGGGCTGGTGCCGCATCCAACAACACAAGGAAGCACACTGGCAGTCGGCTGGTACCTCTCGTGTTCGGCGTCCCTGAATGTGTATGCACGCGAAATTACAGCCTCTAGCTAGGTCAAGTATTGACTGCTGTAGCCCAACTGTACTGATTCCGTTAATACAGGGGCTGATTGCGCTGATATCGGCTCCAAACGGGCTGGTGCCGCATCCAACAACACAAGGAAGCACAGTGGGAGTCGGCTGGTACCTCTTGTGTTCGGCGTCCCTGAATGTGTATGCACGCGAAATTACAGCCTCTAGCTAGGTCAAGTATTGACTGCTGTAGCCCAACTGTACTGATTCCGTTAATACGGGGCTGATTGCGCTGATATCGGCTCCAAACGGGCTGGTGCCGCATCCAACAACACAAGGAAGCACACTGGCAGTCGGCTGGTACCTCTCGTGTTCGGCGTCCCTGAATGTGTATGCACGCGAAATTACAGCCTCTAGCTAGGTCAAGTATTGACTGCTGTAGCCCAACTGTACTGATTCCGTTAATACGGGGCTGATTGCGCTGATATCGGCTCCAAACGGCTGGTGCCGCATCCAACAACACAAGGAAGCACAGTGGGAGTCGGCTGGTACCTCTTGTGTTCGGCGTCCCTGAATGTGTATGCACGCGAAATTACAGCCTCTAGCTAGGTCAAGTATTGACTGCTGTAGCCCAACTGTACTGATTCCGTCAATACGGGGCTGATTGCGCTGATATCGGCTCCAAACGGATTGGTGCCGCATCCAACAACACAAGGAAGCACAGTGGGAGTCGGCTGGTACCTCTCGTGTTCGGTGTCCCTGAATGTGTATGCACGCGAAATTACAGCCTCTAGGTCCAAGTATTGACTGCTGTAGCCTAACTGTACTGATTCCGTCAATACTCGACCAATTCCGCTGATATTGGCTCCAAACGGGCTGGTGCCGCATCCAACAAGACAAGGAAGCACAGTGGGAGTCGGCTGGTACCTCTCGTGTTCGGCGTCCCTGAATGTGTATGCACGCGAAATTACAGCCTCTAGGTCAAGTATTGACTGCTGTAGCCCAACTGTACTGATTCCGTCAATACGGGGCTGATTGCGCTGATATCGGCTCCAAACGGATTGGTGCCGCATCCAACAACACAAGGAAGCACAGTGGGAGTCGGCTGGTACCTCTCGTGTTCGGCGTCCCTGAATGTGTATGCACGCGAAATTACAGCCTCTAGCTAGGTCAAGTATTGACTGCTGTAGCCTAACTGTACTGATTCCGTCCATACGGGGCTGATTGCGCTGATATCGGCTCCAAACGGGCTGGTGCCGCATCCAACAACACAAGGAAGCACACTGGCAGTCGGCTGGTACCTCTCGTGTTCGGCGTCCCTGAATGTGTATGCACGCGAAATTACAGCCTCTAGCTAGGTCCCAGTATTGAATGCTGTAGCCCAACTGTACTGATTCCGTCAATACGGGGCTGATTGCGCTGATATTGGCTCCAAACGGGCTGGTGCCGCATCCAACAACACAAGGAAGCACATCATAGTGGGAGTCGGCTGGTAAAAATTCCTCTCGTGTTCGGCGTCCCTGAATGTGTATGCACGCGAAATTACAGCCTCTAGCTAGGTCAAGTATTGACTGCTGTAGCCCAACTGTACTGATTCCGTTAATACGGGGCTGATTGCGCTGATATTGGCTCCAAACGGGCTGGTGCCGCATCCAACAACACAAGGAAGCACAGTGGAGTCGGCTGGTACCTCTTGTGTTCGGCGTCCCTGAATGTGTATGCACGCGAAATTACAGCCTCTAGCTAGGTCAAGTATTGACTGCTGTAGCCCAACTGTACTGATTCCGTCAATACGGGGCTGATTGCGCTGATATCGGCTCCAAACGGATTGGTGCCGCATCCAACAACACAAGGAAGCACAGTGGCAGTCGGCTGGTACCTCTCGTGTTTGGTGTCCCTGAATGTGTATGCACGCGAAATTACAGCCTCTAGGTCCAAGTATTGACTGCTGTAGCCTAACTGTACTGATTCCGTCAATACTCGACCAATTCCGCTGATATTGGCTCCAAACGGGCTGGTGCCGCATCCAACAACACAAGGAAGCACAGTGAGTCGGCTGGTACCTCTTGTGTTCGGCGTCCCTGAATGTGTATGCACGCGAAATTACAGCCTCTAGCTAGGTCAAGTATTGACTGCTGTAGCCTAACTGTACTGATTCCGTCAATACGGGGTTGACCAATTGCGCTGATATTGGCTCCAAACGGGCTGGTGCCGCATCCAACAACACAAGGAAGCACAGGTGGGAGTCGGCTGGTACCTCTCGTGTTCGGCGTCCCTGAATGTGTATGCACGCGAAATTACAGCCTCTAGCTAGGTCAAGTATTGACTGCTGTAGCCCAACTGTACTGATTCCGTCAATACGGGGCTGACCAATTCCGCTGATATTGGCTCCAAACGGGCTGGTGCCGCATCCAACAACACAAGGAAGCACAAGTGGGAGTCGGCTGGTACCTCTCGTGTTCGGCGTCCCTGAATGTGTATGCACGCGAAATTACAGCCTCTAGCTAGTCCAAGTATTGACTGCTGTAGCCCAACTGTACTGATTCCGTCAATACTCGACCAATTCCGCTCATATTGGCTCCAAACGGGCTGGTGCCGCATCCAACAACACAAGGAAGCACAGTGGGAGTCGGCTGGTACCTCTTGTGTTCGGCGTCCCTGAATGTGTATGCACGCGAAATTACAGCCTCTAGCTAGGTCAAATATTGACTGCTGTAGCCCAACTGTACTGATTCCGTCAATACGGGGCTGATTGCGCTGATATCGGCTCCAAACGGATTGGTGCCGCATCCAACAACATAACGAAGCACAGTGGGAGTCGGCTGGTACCTCTCGTGTTCGGCGTCCCTGAATATGTATGCACGCGAAATTACAGCCTCTAGCTAGGTCAAGTACGACTTGACTGCTGTAGCCTAACTGTACTGATTCCGTCAATACGGGGCTCGACCAATTCCGCTGATATTGGCTCCAAGGGCTGGTGCCGCATCCAACAACACAAGGAAGCACAGTGGGAGTCGGCTGGTACCTCTCGTGTTCGGCGTCCCTGAATGTGTATGCACGCGAAATTACAGCCTCTAGCTAGGTCAATACGTATTGACTGCTGTAGCCCAACTGTACTGATTCCGTCAATACTCGACCAATTCCGCTGATATTGGCTCCAAACAGGCTGGTGCCGCATCCAACAACACAAGGAAGCACAGTGGGAGTCGGCTGGTACCTCTCGTGTTCGGCGTTCCTGAATGTGTATGCACGCGAAATACAGCTCTAGCTAGGTCAAGTATTGACTGCTGTAGCCCAACTACTGATTCCGTCAATACTCGACCAATTGCGCTGATATTGGCTCCAAACGGGCTGGTGCCGCATCCAACAACATAACGAAGCACAGTGGGAGTCGGCTGGTACCACTCGTGTTCGGCGTCCCTGAATGTGTATGCACGCGAAATTACAGCCTCTATTAGGTCGAAGTATTGACTGCTGTAGCCCAACTGTACTGATTCCGTCAATACGGGGCTGATTGCGCTGATATCGGCTCCAAACGGATTGCGCCGCATCCAACAACATAACGAAGCACATGGCAGTCGGCTGGTACCTCTCGTGTTCGGCGTCCCTGAATATGTATGCACGCGAAATTACAGCTCTAGCTAGGTCAAGTATTGACTGCTGTAGCCTAACTGTACTGATTCCGTCAATACTGACCAATTCCGCTGATATTGGCTCCAAAACGGGCTGGTGCCGCATCCAACAACACAAGGAAGCACAGTGGGAGTCGGCTACCTCTCGTGTTCGGCGTCCCTGAATGTGTATGCACGCGAAATTACAGCTCTAGCCAGGTCAAGTATTGACTGCTGTAGCCCAACTGTACTGATTCCGTCAATACGGGGCTGATTGCGCTGATATTGGCTCCAAACGGGCTGGTGCCGCATCCAACAACACAAGGAAGCACAGTGGGAGTCGGCTGGTACCTCTCGTGTTCGGCGTCCCTGAATGTGTATGCGCACGCGAAATTACAGCTCTCTAGCTAGGTCAAGTATTGACTGCTGTAGCCTAACTGTACTGATTCCGTCATCACTGACCAATTCCGCTGATATTGGCTCCAAAACGGGCTGGTGCCGCATCCAACAACACAAGGAAGCACAGTGGGAGTCGGCTGGTACCACTCTCGTGTTCGGCGTCCCTGAAATGTGTATGCACGCGAAATTACAGCCTCTAGGTCCAAGTATTGACTGCTGTAGCCCAACTGTACTGATTCCGTCAATACGGGGCTGATTGAGCTGATATCGGCTCCAAACGGGATTGGTGCCGCATCCAACAACACAAGGAAGCACAGTGGGAGTCGGCTGGTACCTCTCGTGTTCGGCGTCCCTGGACGTGTATGCACGCGAAATTACAGCCTCTAGGTCCAAGTATTGACTGCTGTAGCCCAACTGTACTGATTCCGTCAATACGGGGCTGATTGCGCTGATATTGGCTCCAAACGGGCTGGTGCCGCATCCAACAACACAAGGAAGCACAGTGGGAGTCGGCTGGTACTCGTACCTGGCGTCCCTGAATGTGTATGCACGCGAAATTACAGCCTCTAGCTAGGTCAAGTATTGACTGCTGTAGCCCAACTGTACTGATTCCGTCAATACTGACCAATTCCGCTGATATTGGCTCCAAACGGGCTGGTGCCGCATCCAACAACACAAGGAAGCACACAGTGGGAGTCGGCTGGTACCTCTCGTGTTCGGCGTCCCTGAATGTGTATGCACGCGAAATTACAGCCTCTAGCTAGGTCAAGTATTGACTGCTGTAGCCTAATCAGCTGATTCCGTCAATACTCGACCAATTCCGCTCATATTGGCTCCAAACGGGCTGGTGCCGCATCCAACAACATAACGAAGCACAGTGGGAGTCGGCTGGTACCACTCTCGTGTTCGGCGTCCCTGAACAACGTGTATGCACGCGAAATTACAGCCTCAGGTCCAAGTATTGACTGCTGTAGCCCAACTGTACTGATTCCGTCAATACTGACCAATTGCGCTGATATCGGCTCCGAAACGGCTGGTGCCGCATCCAACAACACAAGGAAGCACAGTGGAGTCGGCTGGTACCTCTCGTGTTCGGCGTCCCTGAATATGTATGTGCACGCGAAATTACAGCCTCTAGCTAGGTCATGTATTGACTGGCTGTAGCCCAACTGTACTGATTCCGTCAATACGGGGCTGATTGCGCTGATATCGGCTCCAACGGGCTGGTGCCGCATCCAACAACACAAGGAAGCACAGTGGGAGTCGGCTGGTACCTCTCGTGTTCGGCGTCCCTGAATGTGTATGCACGCGAAATTACAGCCTCTAGCTAGGTCAAGTATTGACTGCCGTAGCCCAACTGTACTGATTCCGTCAATACGGGGCCGATTGCGCTGATATCGGCTCCAACGGATTGGTGCCGCATCCAACAACATAACGAAGCACAGTGGGAGTCGGCTGGTACTTCCTCGTGTTCGGCGTCCCCGAATGTGTATGCACGCGAAATTACAGCCTCTAGCCAGGTCAAGTATTGACTGCTGTAGCCCAACTGTACTGATTCCGTCAATACGGGGCTGATTGCGCTGATATCGGCTCCAAACGGATTGCGCCGCATCCAACAACACAAGGAAGGTACAGTGGGAGTCGGCTGGTACCTCTCGTGTTCGGCGTCCCTGAATGTGTATGCACGCGAAATTATAGACTTTAGGTCCCAGTATTGACTGCTGTAGCCCAACTGTATTGATTCCGTCAATACTCGACCAATTGCGCTGATATTGGCTCCAAAACGGGCTGGTGCCGCATCCAATAACATAACGAAGCACAGTGGGAGTCGGCTGGTACTCCTTTCGTGTTCGGCGTCCCTGAATGTGTATGCACGCGAAATTACAGCCTCTAGCTAGGTCAAGTATTGACTGCTGTAGCCCAACTGTACTGATTCCGTCAATACGGGGCTGATTGCGCTGATATCGGCTCCAAACGGATTGGTGCCGCATCCAACAACACAAGGAAGCACAGTGGGAGTCGGCTGGTACCTCTCGTGTTCGGCGTCCCTGAATGTGTATGCACGCGAAATTATAGACTTTAGGTCCAAGTATTGACTGCTGTAGCCCAACTGTATTGATTCCGTCAATACTCGACCAATTCCGCTGATATTGGCTCCAAACGGGCTGTTGCCGCATCCAATAACATAACGAAGCACAGTGGGAGTCGGCTGGTACCACTCTCGTGTTCGGCGTCCCTGAATGTGTATGCACGCGAAATTATAGACTTTAGGTCCCAGTATTGACTGGCTGCAGCCCAACTGTATTGATTCCGTCAATACTCGACCAATTCCGCTGATATTGGCTCCAAACGGCCGTTGCCGCATCCAACAACATAACGAGCAATACGTAACTGAACGAAGTATCACTCTCGTGTTCAGCAATACGTAACCCTGAATGTGTATGCACGCGAAATTATAGACTTTAGGTCCAAGTATTGACTGCTGTAGCCCAACTGTATTGATTCCGTCAATACTCGACCAATTCCGCTGATATTGGCTCCAAACGGGCTGTTGCCGCATCCAATAACATAACGAAGCACAGTGGGAGTCGGCTGGTACCACTCTCGTGTTCGGCGTCCCTGAATGTGTATGCACGCGAAATTATAGACTTTAGGTCCCAGTATTGACTGGCTGCAGCCCAACTGTATTGATTCCGTCAATACTCGACCAATTCCGCTGATATTGGCTCCAAACGGCCGTTGCCGCATCCAACAACATAACGAGCAATACGTAACTGAACGAAGTATCACTCTCGTGTTCAGCAATACGTAACCCTGAATGTGTATGCACGCGAAATTATAGACTTTAGGTCCAAGTATTGACTGCTGTAGCCCAACTGTATTGATTCCGTCAATACTCGACCAATTCCGCTGATATTGGCTCCAAACGGGCTGTTGCCGCATCCAATAACATAACGAAGCACAGTGGGAGTCGGCTGGTACCACTCTCGTGTTCGGCGTCCCTGAATGTGTATGCACGCGAAATTATAGACTTTAGGTCCCAGTATTGACTGGCTGCAGCCCAACTGTATTGATTCCGTCAATACTCGACCAATTCCGCTGATATTGGCTCCAAACGGCCGTTGCCGCATCCAACAACATAACGAGCAATACGTAACTGAACGAAGTATCACT